>PVKE010014806.1:0-34379 GCA_004027555.1 Craseonycteris thonglongyai
AGCGATCCCTCGTTTTTCGCGGTTAATGGGGACCAGAACCTTCCGCGAAAGCTGAAAAACCGCGAAGTAGGATTTGCCCCTAGGAATTTTCTCATTGGTCGATGTCACCCCGGAAACCAATCACGCGCCTTTATGAGAGCCCGTGGGATGGACTCTGAGTCAACTCATCTCTTTGTTTGATGTGCAGGGATCCTTCTCTCTCGTGCATCCACATGAAACAACGCTCCTTTCCGCCATGTGGCTGCCGACATGGTTGTATTTTTTCATTTTTATTTTTTGATGAATATTTTGGAAAAACCCGCGAAGCACTGAAGCCGCAAAACATGGAGCGCGAAGTGGCGAGGGAACACTGTAAATGAAAGCTGATTCTCATAGGGAAGGAAGTAATGCACTAATATATCAGAAGTTTTACCTAAGAATTCTTATTTCTGTTACTTCAAAGCAATGTCTAAGGATTTCTGATCATAAAATGTTCTACTCATCTTACTGGGAGGGTTATCCATGGACCAACAACATGAACATCACCTAGGAGCTTGTTAGCTCACAATCCCAAACCCAAATCCAGACCTACCTTGTCAGAATCCACATTGTTAACCAATTCTTAGGTGATTCATAGCACAGTAAGGTTTGAAAAGCACTGTTCTAAACTCTTGCTTTCTAAATGGACTCCAGTTTTTCTTGATTGTCATCTTTCTTCTGATTTTCTGTCTATTCCACTAGTAAGCTAGAGCAGCCTCATTAGTTCAATTGCAATTAATTTGAGATTTGTAATCATCAGAACTGGGTTGTACCGAAAACCTGCCCTATAAACTTTGCCCCGCATTTGAAGAAGAGTTCACTAAGCAAGAGAACATAGTAAACCAATTTAGAAAAACTAACTCTTTTTAATATGTAACAAATTAATTTTCATAAATAATGGATGCTATCTATAAATTAAAGCAAGCCTGTCTAGCAGGACCTTTATTTAGACATGCTTTGTTCACAGGTAATTTAAATTAGTGAATAAAGGAAAGCTGCATGGGATTACCGTAAGCAATATTTATACAACCTCCCCTCAGTTAGTGTTGTTTTATTGAACATTTTAGAAAACTCCTTTCTAATTAGTTAACTTCATTTTCTTTACATCTTAAACTGGAAAATTGAGTGTAATTCTGAGAATAAGCCATGCTCTTTTTGGTTTCCTTGCTTTGCCATTTTCTTCTTGGAAACACTCTTCTGACCACCCTCAATCCCCAAACCTGTTGTCTAACTGGAAAACTCATACCCTTTCTTCAAATATCACTTTAAATATCATGCCCGATGTAACCAACCATCCAGGTTTAGGCTCTCCTCTTGTGCTTGCTGTCTCTTAGTACAGCTTCCTCTTCCACTAGCCTTAAACAAGTATAACTGAATTATAATGGCTCGACTATAAGAGGTGTAATGGTCCAAATGGACCATTGAGTCCTGGAAGGAAGATTACCTTTGTAGACTTAATACCTTGTAACTCAGATTAGGGGGTTAATAAATGTCTGTTCAATGCATGAATGAACAAGGAACTCAGTAAATTAATTAATGAGTTTGAAGTGAAACCTTATTGAGAATGAACATTTTAAATTCTTATATACTTTTAAAATGAATTCTGTCTGTCCCAGAAGAACCAGGAGAGGGAATATCAACAGCTGTGTCTACACAGCTGAAGCAAACCCATTGTTTCAATATATATAACACTTTTTATTTATTTATTTATTTATTTTTGAGGCTGAAACAGAAGTAAACTGATTCTACTTGTATTATTTCTTCAAGGTTTCCTTTACTTAGAGATCCAGTCCTTTTTGTACCACCACACAATTTGTTCTGTGGTATGCTCTGATTTCCACTAGTCCTACATCAGTGACATTATGGCATACATTGGCCTGTCTTTCTCATCACATTACAAGTAGATATGGGTTTAATCTTTCAGTGGGTTACACTACTGAATACTGGAGCTTGAGATTTGTTAACACTGAGGAAAAATTACATTTAAAATTTACAAGCAGTTATAAACTTTGGTAATGAAGACTACAATTTAACTTTGGATTTTGGAGAAGATGACTTGAATGCAAATTGTTAAATGAGAAGTCAAGTATTTGCTTAAAATTTTTTGGAGAAGATCTATAAGTAGTTATTTGGAAGTAACGAAAATGCATCATTCCAAATCAAAATGTGAAGTATTCTCTTTAGCAGTATAAATTAAATATATTTTAGCATGCTTATACCATTGTGAATTTTGAAGAAAGAGTTGAAATCAAATGCTTTCAGAAGGTATACTGGTTAAGTAAATGAGTAAAGTAGGCTAGGTGGGGCTTTGAGTAACCCAAGAGTTTATGATCATGCTGAAAGGTTAAATTTTACTCCACCTCAAAAGATTGTGGCCACGCAGGAATATGACTATAAGGTTGCCATATATTTTAATTTTTCAAAACAAGGTAATGTTCTAAATGTTTATATGAAATCTCCAATTGTTTAAATGTTGGCAAGTATAGGCACTCCTCATGTAACAACTGAGGTCTGTTCCTAAGACTAGGTCGTTAAGTGAATTGGTTCGATAAGGAGCTTAAAGGTGGGTGTTCTGTGGTGTGTTGTGGAGCAGTAAGGTATTTCCCAACAGATATCACATGACACCACACTTATAAACAAAACACGTAGTATTGAGTGTTTGTGAACATGTTGTGTAGTGAATAATAACCAACTATAGAAATGAGACAAAGACTGAGAAAGGAGATACCCACACTGGAGGTAGACAATTATGTGAGGAGTGGCTGCAATTAACGTTTTTATAAAACACTACATATGCTAAATAAAATAGGTCTACAGAGTTGGCATGACCCAACAGTTTATATCCTCTGTTTTAAAGAAATCTTTTTCCTTGAAATCTGAATTTAGATGCCTTAGTTTCCATAAATAATTAGGTATACTTGCGGGGGGGGGGGGGGGAGTGTTCTATAAATGGGTATTTGCTTAGAAAAAAGGGGCTTGCTTAGTAAAAAATCTGAAGATAGGTCATGCAGACTCTGGAAGGGAACCAAATATTGCCCATGCAGTGGAACTTGGAATGTATTGTTGATGTGTCACTCATGGGTTCACTGCACTACTCATGGTAATTAGCTAAAGACAAGCAATCCAAACTTTGGAAAAATGTTTTGTGGGACTTCAGTAATTGTTTTTCTGGGGATATCAACATCTATATGGGTGTTTCCCCTATAGGGAAATAGCTGCTCTAAATATGGCCACTTTTCACGGTAGTGAAAGTTTCTCTATGTAACACTTCAGATCCATCATCCCCACACCTCATTTAAAGTTACAGTCAGGTGTCTTTTGTGCTATGGGGAGTTAAAAGATGCTTCTGCCGTGTTTTGGGATGGAGAATCTAGAGAGTAGTATCCCCTCCTTAAAACTATACTGGGGATTTCAGCAAGTGAAGAAATATAGCCAGCAATGGAAACCGATGATTTGGCTGTAGCAGAGGCAGTAGTATGCTGACATAACAAGGCAAGAGAACCCAAGAGAAAACACTCCCACGAATAAGCCCTCTGGAAATTCTCCCTACCCATGAACAAAGAGCTGGGAGCATTCCAACAGTCTAATTCTGGCAATTACACTTGTAGAGGAGTAATGCCATAACGATGTACTCGTGTGTATAAAGGATTTGTAACTTGTATTATAGTCCCTCCAAGCTGGTAAAGGCATAAATTACATGGATCACACTATACCACATAAATATTTAACTTCATAGTATAATGCTTTGAATTTTGTGAAACCTAAGTTAACAATGCTATGTAATTGCAAACTTCAGCATTTACTAATATTAGCATGACTGTCATTATTTTTACAAAAATGAAATATGAAGTATGGGACACTTCACTCTTATTCCCTCTTCACCCAGTTCATTGGAAGATACCCTTACTGCTTATCACCTTGATAAATGAAAAACATTCTTTCTTCTCTCTGACCTCCCAGAACTTCCTCTAAACCACCTTATATTTACATCTACAAAACACGAGATGATTATAAAAAATAATAAACTGAATAAATCTTATGAACTGTTTGAATAACAATAGAAAGCACAGAGTATGTCCAAATTAAACAGTTTTATTTTAAAATGTAGGGGAAGCCGGGGTGGCTCAGTGGGTTAAGTGCTCACTTTGCAGCGCCGGGGACCGGGGATCGGGTCCCGGCCCCGGCCCGTGCGGAACCATATGCTGAACTGGGAGCTCCCCCAGTTCAGTTCTCTCTCTGTCTCTGTATCTCTCTCTCTCTCTCAAAAATAAATAAATAAATAAATAAATATTTAAATAAATAAACAAATAAATAAATAAAATGTAGGAATGATCATCTTTTGTTTCTTAATAATATAATAAAATATCCTTCAAAATAAAAGACATTGGGGATGTTGGCAGAGTTCAGAGGTTGAGTGTTTATCTCATAATCATGAGGTCGGGGGTTCAATTCCCTGCCCTGGCCTACGCAAACCCATATGCTGAACTGTGGCACCACTGGTAACCACCAAGATGGCATGGTAGCAAAGGTTCTTGCCTCCCATTTGGGAGGGCCCTGGTTTGGTTCCCACCTTGAGCAGCTCCACACCCACCTATGTGGAGCGAAACCATGTCGTAACTAATGATGTACAACTATGTACACTGCTCTGGGCCCTCCCTCCTCTCTCTCTCTCTCTCTTTCTTTCAAAACAATAAAACAAATCTAAAAAAAAAAAAAAGAAGAAGACATCATCACAAGATAACCAAGAATATGGGTCTGTGAGGTTTTGAGGTGTTTTTTGTTTTATTTTTTAAGATCAGTTCTATTTGTTGCAGTGTCCATTCTTTCATAACATGCTACCATCTTATCCCTCTAGGCCTTCTGCAGACTGCCATTTCCTCTTCCATACCAGTATATCAAAAGAACCCTGAACCTTCATTCTTACATCCTTTTTTTTTTTAAAGAAGTTTAAAGTCAATAGTTTGCTTTTTCTTTTCTTTTTTCTTAAATATTTAGTTTATTGATTTTTGACAGAGATAAACAGAGACAGAGAGAGACAGAGAGAAGGGGGAGGACCCAGAGCAGTCTCCATAGTTGACATTAGTTTTCTATATAGTTTCAGTCCACAGGTGGGCACAGGGCTGCGCAGGGTAGGAACTGGGCTGGGAGCCTCCCACATAGGTCCCGGCAAGAACTGAACTGGGGGCACTCCCCAGTTCAGCATGTGGGCCCACATGGGTCGGGGCCAGGATTCGATCCTTGGTCCCTGGGGCTTCAAAGGGAGCGCTTAACCCTCTGAGCCATCCCAGCTTTCCCCATTCTTACATTCTTATAATACAGAATATTTCTTAGAGTGAGTAGAATGATCAAAACAGACAAAAAGGATTGACTGGCTATAGTTTTTAATGCTCTCTCATTTGTCCACTTGATCAAAACACAGTGTGATCAATGAATGGACTCTTACATACACATTAATTTCTGCTACATTAAAGAAGCAGTTTATTATTCAAAAAGACAACACAGGAGGCAATGTGGAATATTAACTCACTCTTTTTAAACCTTGTCTCAGTCTATATTGTTTTGCTCTTCATTGCACAAAAATGTTAATAAGGGGTTCTCTATGTCATTATTCAATTGACTGCTGATTTTGCATTTCCACATCTTTAGAAAATTTCACTTTTAATGTCACTTTATTAAGAAGCAGCATATGGCCTACTACATGAGCTTCAAAAGAGAGAAGCCATCAAGAAAAGTCAGCAACACTAGAGAGCCTCCCCTCTTTAGGAAGCAAGGAAGGGAAAGAGACACTTGAGTTCTATTCATACCATACTGGCCCTGTTCCTTTCTCTAGGTTGATTGAAACAATTAAAATGGAAATCTAAACTCCAAGAGGACCAAAAGGGATAGGTCACTCCCCATCACTCTGACTATTCAGACACTAGTTCTGCAAGACTCATTTGTCTTGGTTGTGAAACTGAGATCTCATCTATCTGTAAGTGATATCTGTCTCATACTTAAAGGCTAGCAATACAGCAACTATATTAATTAGCAACCATATCAAAGTTTAAGTATTATACTGTTATTATTTTAATAGGGAGAGGGGTACATGAGGAGGTTCTTTCCATTTTAGCAATCAGAAAAGACCAAGGTGACTTTGGTGAGGTAGTTGCCTTGTGATACAATCATTATCAGTAATTAGCCACAGTTAGTAAGCTTCTATTAATCAAATCTACATCTGGAAAGACTTACACTAATTCTGTGAGATGAACAGTGTTATGTGCAATATTTAAAACATGGGAGGTAACACTACATAATCTTGCAAGCCAACCAAAGGAAAAAGTGATCCTTATCATTAATGCTCAGGTAATCTTAATTAATTAAACCTATTGTCTATGAAATTATATATACCACATATATAAATAGACATATAACAGAATAATGAAAACTATTCTCTCTAACAAAATTGGAAACACCAAGATAAACAATTTTAGGCTAGGTGATATAAATGCCTCTAGTATGCTACTTAACAGGATGTTATAGTAAATGACTAAGAACACTGTAAATAAATAGGCAAAGATGATAATCTCAGCTCCAGGGCTTGTGAGTATAAATCCTCAGGATTTCAAGGCAAGAGGAACATGTCTAAATTCTGAGAAAGAATAAAAGGAGTAAAGAAGTGATATTAATATTCCTGACCAAGGAGAGGGGAGCTAAGGCATCTTGTATAAAGAAAGCTGAATAGAGCTTCTTCTAATGCCTCCTGTCAAATATTCTGGGGACATTGGAACTAGAAGATATAGAACTCCCTACTGATAAAGAGGGAAAAGAGACTGGAAAATGACTGCAATCTCAGCTCTAGGGAGACTAAGGCTGGCATAAAAAGAAAAACAAGGGGAAGCCAGGATGGCTCAGAAGGTTAAGCACTCACTTTGCAGCTCCAGTGACTGAGGATCAAATCCTGGCCTTAGCCCGTGAAGACTCGTGTGCTGAACCGGAGTGTGCTTCTCACACGGGAGGCCCCCAGTTCAGTTCTCAACCCCCAGTGCAGCCCCTGGCTCAAGGAGGCATGCCTCCCATGTGGGAGGCCCCCAGCCCAGTTCCCGCGCCCCCCCACGTGGCCCCCGCCCACCTGTGTGAAATGAAACCATGTTAAAAACTGATGACATACAACTATGGAGACTGTTCTGGGCCCTCCCCCTTCTCTCTGTCTCTCTCTGTCTCTGTCCTTCTCTGTCTGTCAAAAACAATCAAATAAATCTTGAAGAAAAGAAAAACAATTTCAGAGAGGGAGCAATTCATTCCAAATAATCTAGGATTTGGAATATTCACTTTCAAACAGAGATTACTTACATCCCATGGAATAAATCTCGTCCTTTGACTCATGATAATACTATCCAACAGGGGAAGCCGGGATGGCTCAGTGGGTTAAATGCTCACTTTGCTGCCCCAGGGACTGAGGATCAAATCCCGGCCCCTGTCCTTGTGGATCCATATGCTGAACTGAGCTGTGCTTCCCATGAGGTAGGCTCCCAGTTTGGTGTTCAGCCCCTGGCTCAAGGGGGTGTGCCCCCCATTTGGGAGCCCCCAGCGTAACTCCTGCCCTGCACAGACCCCTCTCACCTGTGTGGAGCAAAACTGTAAAAAAACGGATAACGTACAACTATGGAGACTGCTCTGGGCCCTCCCCCTTCTCTCTGTTTCTCTCTGTCTCTCTGTTTCTGTCAAAAACAATAAAATAAATATTTTTAAAAAATTATCCAACTCTCCTGTCCCATACTTTACTTCATGTTTCTAGTTCCCAATCCAAACCCCTCTAAGTAACTACATTTAAACCTCAATTTAGCACAGCACCTACTATATCTGCTTTCTGTTTAGATGTAGTAGAAAGAGCACCAGAGTTAACTTAATCAACTTGGATAAAAATCTCATGCCTGCCATTTTCTAGTCAGAGAATTTGGGCAAATAATTAAACCTTACTGAGTATTCTTTTTCTCCTCAGGTCTTCTGCAAATGTCATACTTTTTACATTTCTCTACTAATGGAAAAGTTGTGTTTTTATAAAATGAAATAAAAATCTGAAATGTTGTCAACAATCCTAGTAATGCATTATCCATCATTTCATCCCTTTTTTTAGACGATTATTATTGCATTTTTGCTGTGGAAGCACATCTCAGTCATTAACAAAAGCTAATAATGACACTGGATTCAATATTTTTCTTTTGAATTCATTAACTAATACTTTTATCAAAGATATATTTATTCTAGGAGAAGCCACGATGACTTGGGTTCAGTGGTTGCTTTGCAGCCCCAGAAACTGAAGAGCAAATCCCAGCACTGGCCTGTGCAAACCCATATGCTGAACTGGGGTATGCTTCCCACGTGGAAGGCCTCCAATTCAGTTCTCACCTCCATGTTTAGCCTCTGGCCCCTCACCCCCAGCCCAGGTCCTGCCCTGCATGGCTCCTGCCTACCTGAGTAGAACAAAACCCATGTCAAAAACTGATGATATATGGCAATGGAGACTGCTCTGGACCCTCTCCCTTCTCTCTATTTCTCTCTTCCTGTCTCTGTCAAAAACAATAAAATAAATCTTAAAAAATATATTTATTCTAGTAGATTAGTAGTCCTACTGTTATTATTATTTTTATTATTATTATTTTATAAATGTCAATAAACTTAAATTACATGATATGTTTTATTCACAATTTTAAAAGGAATTAAAAATAATCAATCTGGCTTGCTCACCAACTAATGTCCTTATAAGTCATCCCATTCCTGACACTAAAATGTTTATAATGATATCAAGTCGTTTAATGTAGTAAAAACATACAATAAGATATATTTTTCTACCTTATAAACATAAAAATGCAGTACCTTTTCAGAACAGCCTTCCCTATGGGTTATGTTTAGCTAAATAAGAAAAAGAACTACCCTCCATGTGACCATGGTTGACAAGACACGGTTCCTAAATGACCCCCTGACCTCAAACACTCACTACCGATCTCACTGCCTATCTATTGTTTGTGCCTTCCCCTCATTTATTTAGCTCAGTAGCCCAGTAATTTTTGGTACCATCTACTGTCCACCTATAAATCCCTTTGCCTTGTCCCCATGACTTGGCATATATGAAAACAACCCTTAACACAACAACGTCCTGATTCAACCTCACCCACAGGACTTTCACTCCCATTTGTTACCTCAGTTTACTTATTCAACAAATATTATATTTATTGAGAACTGACCAGGTAATACTTTAAGGACTAGGGATATAGCAATGAAGGAAACTACAAAGGTCTTTGCCCTTTTAAAGCTTACAGTGTCTAAAGAAGGTAGATACAGAGATAATAACAATAACTTAATATATAAGTAAATTTCCTAGTATGTTAGATGATAAAAGCTATGAAAAATAGTGTTAAAAGCTAAATGTGGTAATTACCTCATACAATTGTCAATGCTCTCAAACCTAATAGTTTCTCTGACTTCCTCAGTCTCAACTGAGGATCATATTTCTTATGTGATGGAGAAACTGAAATTCTGCATATTCCTAACATCACATTTACCAAACAACCTACATTAAATTTGTTTACTTTGTCTTATCTCCTTGCAGCTAGAAAACTGACCATGACTTTCTTTAGGACAGACTCCTCCATTAATAAACATCTCCATAGTGATCATCCCCTAATTTTCTATTTTACTAAATTCCCCATCAGCATAAACACATGCTGTAATATCACCCATCTTTTAAACTAAATTAGTAACAAAACCTTTTAACCTTGTATCCCTCTTTAACTACTATATGTTTCTTTATTTTCCTTTATACAAATACTTCAAAAACACTGTCTCTGTTTCCTCTTCTTTTTTCAATGTGGAATCCACCAAGATTAAATGGCTTTTGTTTTCATCATTCTAACACTAAGCTCTGGTAAAGTCTCTACTAAACTCCATATTGATAAATCAACTCTTCTGTTCATAACGCTTATCTTTTTCTACCTACCTGGGCATTCCACATGGTTGATCACTCCTTCCTTCTTCAACAAACCTTTTTTACTTGGCTTCCAGAAAATTGACCTTTTAGTTCTTCTTCCATCTAATTTGCTATATCTACTTATGGTATTTTATTCTTCCGGTTCCCCATCATCTTATAATACTAGATTTTTCTATCATACACATCCCAATTCAGCAACAATTCATGAACAAATCCTTTTTCAGCAAATCCAGAAATTAATAAAGGCTCCTGCACCCTGCATAAAATAAAACCAGACACACCAAAGCTGGTAAGGAGGTTTGGGATACTCTTACAAAAATCCCTGCTCCTGCACAGCCTCATACAATTAGAAAGAGACCCCCAAGCTCCCATCTTCCTCCTGGGGAAAGAAAAGGTTAGTTGGTGTATCCAGCATGACAACTTTTCTGACTCCCCAGAGGACTGGTAAGATCAACCAGAAGAAAAGATCAGTGAATTAAAAAATACTCACTGAAAATAATTCAATCAGAGAAGCAAGATGGAAAGGAAAAAAAAAAAAGTGAAGAAAGCTTAAAGGACTTATGGAACATTGTGAAGTGGATCAATATACACAAGCATTCCTTTTGGAAAGGAATAAAACCCCAAATGATTTTAAAAAGCAATCAACTTAATAAACTAATCATTTATTAGTTAGGACTAATAAATGAATTGAGTTCAGTAAGTTCAGAGAACAGTAGGTTAACTCATAAAAATCTACGGCACTTCTATCTAAAATATACAAAAACAAACAAAAAAATCTCCTAAAACTCAACAATAAGAAAGCAACTTATACAACTAAACACACTCTTACCATATGATCCAGCAATTATATTCCCTGGTATTCACCCAAAAAAGTGAAAATTTATATTTACACAAAAACCTGCACATGCATGTTTAAAGCAGTTTTATCCATAATTGCCAAAAACTTGAAAGCAGCCAAGATGTTCCTCAGTAGATGAATGAATAAATAAGTTAAGGTATATCCAGTCAATGAAATATTTTTCAGCACTAAAGAGAAATGAGATATCAAGCCATGAAAATACATGGAGGAAACCTAAATGCATATTACTGAGTGAGAGATTTCATTAGGGTAAGGCTACGTATTGCAAAATTCTAACTCTATGATATTCTGAAAAAGACAAAACTATGGAGACAAAGGATCAGGAAAATGTAAAAAGATCAGGGTCGCTAAGGTAATATATATATATGAGAGAGGGTTTATATTCAGAATATATAAACAAAAGTCAATAAAATATGACCCAGTAAAAATAGGCAGAATGTTAGAACAGACACATCACAAAAGAAAACATACATGTATCCCATAAGCACACAAAAAAGGCACAACATTAGTCATCAAGAAATAAAAATTTAATCCACAATGGTATTCCATTACATATCTTAGAATGCCTAAAATTTAAGACTATGTGAAGTGTTTGAAAAAAACTCAAACTTTCATACATTGCTGCTGGAAATGTAAAACAGTGTAGTTGCTTTCAAAACATTTAGCATTTATAAAGTTAATCAGACGTGTATCCTAAAACCCAGAAATCACATTTCTAGGTATTTTCCCATGAGAAATGAAACTCATGTCTCCACAAAGAGTACACTAATGTTCCTGGCGGCTTTATTCAAAGTAGCCCAAAATAAAAACAATACAAACATTCACTAGTAGGTGATATATGATATTAACAATTAGCAATAAAAAGAAATGAATTAATAATATATGTAATAACATGAGTCAATCTCAAAAACATTACGCTAAATGCTGGAGTCCAAATGAAAGAATATATATGGTGTGGCTTCCTTGATAAAAAGCCCTCTCAAAGACAAATCTAATCTATCGTGACAGAAAGCAAATCAATGGTTGCCAATAGATGAAATTTGGTGGGGGCAGATTTCCTAGTTAGAGGAACATTTTGGAATGCTGTATGTCAGGGGTGTCAAACTCAATTAAAACATGGGCCATTTGGTGCAACACAACAGGCAAGATTCATGCGGGCCACATCACATTTACAAACGTCGCAGGAACTGAGTCAGCGCATTTATACACGCCCCCAGGCCCCCAGGAAAGGCACTGGGCCACGTGTATACTCGTCTTCAGTAGTTAAAGGGTTAAGGAGGGAATTGTGTGTATGGTATTGCCTCGATCTCCCCAAGCGCTTTTTTCTTCAAAACAATTTTTTCTATTTTCATTTTATTTCAGAGCATCGTAGGCCACAAAAAATTACCTCGGGGGCCGCATGCGGCCTGCGGGCCGCCAGTTTGACACCACTGATCTAGTCTTTGATGCTCTCTATTGCATTTTTGTTTTCATTTTATTCATTGTATTCTTCAGCTGGAATTTTTATTTGGTTCTTTTTTATGATTTCTAACTTTCCATTAAAACTTTTCATTTTGCTCATGTATTGTTATTCTAATTGTGTTTAAATGTCTTCTGTATTTTCTTACAGCTCATTGAGCTTCCATAAAACAATTATTTTGAATTAATTGAGGAAAACATAGATCTGCATTTTGTTGGGTTTGGTTACTGGAAAAGTATTGTGTTCCTTAGATGGTATTACGTTTCCATGATTGCTCATGTTCCTTAAAGGTCTGCTTCACTATCTTCATATCTGAAGAAGTAGTTATCTCCTCCAGTCTTAATTTATCTTCCTTCCACTTTATTAGCAATTCTGAAGTTTTCTCAGAACTTCTCCATAACTATACCTGTTCCATATGTTTGTTCCCTCTTGTGGATGAATTCCTAAGATTGAATGCCTGCAAAGCCAAGCCAAGTGCTGAAAGCTTTAGTCTTGCTTTCCCTCGGTGGTGCTGAATGCTTAGGTTTATGTGCTTTTCCATAGGGTTGGGTTAGCTTCCTATGCATATTCTCTACCTATCTGCAAGGACTTGATCTTGCCACATTCAGGGACATGCACAGGGAGCCAGCCATGAGGTGAAGGTATTTGTGGATGAAACATGTGTAGCATTGGGGGTGCCTGTAGGCCAGTTGGGAGGATCTGTAGGTGATGTGGCCCACAAGCTTGTGAACGGGCCTCCTCATGGCAACTGCAAAGCAATTAGTAGTATTCACCTCTCTTTGATGTTTCATTCAGAGCCCTGGTTGCTATTCTTCCAGCAACTTGACCCACCAGTCATACAGCTCACAACTCAGTAGTCTGGATCAGGTGAGAGAGAAATGAGCCTCTTTAACTGAATCCTACTTAGCTGGGGAAGCTAACCACTCACTCACATCTCAATTTCCCCCATGGGAGAAATCGTGAACTAAGAAGGTCTGTCGTGGCACTGAGCTGTGCCACCTTGAGGGAGGGTTGATGCAAGTAAAATGAACCCGTTCCTCTTTCCCTCTTCAATGCACCTGATATCAGATTGCAATTGCTCCAATGGTGTGTTGTAACATCCCTGCTTAACACCTGGACTTTCACACCTGCTCTCTTCTACCTGATTGTCAAAATCTTCCCCCCAAGAACATGTTAGAAAATTATTGCACCATTGACTATATCACAAAACATGTATTTTCTACATTTTAATTGTAATGAGGGTCACATAAACTGGTTAAGCTCCTTGAATGGTATAAAGTATACGCATCTTAATTTATGTAAATTATCCACAACAAAGTTAATTTAGAAAAAAAAAAAAAGCTTTAATGCTTTTATCAACAAGATAAGTCTCTTGTTTTTCAGAGACTAAATGCATCTTAAACTTGAGCAACAGAAAACTCTATTGGTTTATATGACCAAATATAGAGCTTCTTGAACCAAACTATAGGAAAGTCAGGAGGAAAGCCTGCCTCAAATAAAACTAGAACCAACTATTCAAATGTTAACAGGGCTCCCTATTTCTCTTTTCAGGAGTATCTCTACTTGCTGGCCTCTATTTCTCAAGCTGGCAGAAACAAGGATATCTGAGAGTTCCTGGATTTAAATTTTTACAGCTTTGTGACCAGTAAAAAAATTATTCCTGTTGATTCAAATTTGAAAAATCTGGGAAAGGACTTTGATTGGCTCAGCTTTGGCCATGTGGCCAACCCTGGACCAATCACTATAGCTAAAATTTACAGTACTCTAATTGGTACAGATTGATGTAAATGGTGTTTCCTTAACCAAATATTCTGATAAGAAAGGCACAGTTACATAAGAAGAAAATGGATACTTTTAGAATACCCATTAAAGCTAGAAGCAGGAGAGAGACAACTTTTTTAAAGACAAACATAGCACAAATAAGGTTACTAAATCATTTAAAACTAAAAACCTACTCCTATCGGTTTATATGTTAGTGGACATTAAAGAAAGATACTTTAAATTCTCTAGGCTTGTGTCCAACTGGGACAATCAGGTTATGATGCATTTATTTTCCATTTCTAAATTTCCTACCTACCAAGAATGTGAACATCTTAATTTTCCAAAAGTTGGTCAGTCTTTTCTACATGTGTTATGAAGGAAGAGATCAATTGTTCCTATAAGTGTATAATTGCTTGGTTCAAATAAAGAGATAAATCCATTGAGACACCACTAAGTCCCTTCTTTCTTGCATATTGTAACATTGCTACACTACTGAATTCATTTTCCTTAGTTGAGTTACATTAACTGCAGATGGTACATCTGACTTTAGAGCAGGTGTTGTATCAGGGCTGGCCCACAGCATCCTGGTGCTGAGCACCTGGACAGTTTCCAGCCATAAACTGGATTTGCATTGTTGAGGAGACTGTCAGGGAGATGGATAGTGTGAGCCATATTGGAATTACCCATGATGAATGACACCATTTCCTCCACTCTTCTCAAAAGACAAGCTGTGAATCACAAGGCTGTTCTGTTAAACTTGATGAGTATCTCCTTCCGGAAGATGCCTGAAAACACAATTCACATCAAATCTGAAGTCAGCTGAACAAATCAGAGCACCTGAGCTTCATTGACTCGCTACCAGGATATGGACACCAACTAAGTACAATCCAAGATCTGCAGCCTTCAAGGACATTCGTTATAAAAAAATTACTTTTCTGTGATCAATTTGGCAACTGTTACTTCTTTCATGCTCAGTACTGTGCCAGGTTTCATTAGTTAGGTTAGGCTAGGCTGCCGTAACAAATAGTCTGAAATCTCAGTATTTAAGTTCAATAAAATTTCAGCGCCTACTTATTTAACAGTCTAACAATACGGTGAGATGGGCAAGGAGGAACAGTGGTAGAAATCTGTTCTAAGTAGTTATTCAGAGGCACAATATTCTTCTATCACAATGCCTCCAAATTCAACAAGTCCCCAGAATCACTGTGGAAGAGGAAGAAAATTATAGTTTATATGTGGGAGAGTTTTATGAGACAAATCTAGAATATTTACCATTCACACCACAGTCACAGTGTAAAACTAGTTTACATATCCCTAATTGCAAGGGGGCAGCAAATGGAGTTTAGCTGTATGCCCAGAGGCAAGGGGAAAAAAAAAAGATGCGTATTTGATTGTTAGCATTCTTTGTCACACAGATGTTGCAATCATGCAAACGAGACAACAGCAAGTCAATTAAAAATTAAAATTTTCTAGAATGACATCATCTATTTTTTATCCCCCAAAACAATTCATGCTTTGATTTATTTCTTTACTACCAGTGGATAAATTTCTCTTCTTAAAATGGGTAAAATTATTTCTCAAACCATAAAAGAAAAATACATTAAAATCTCCAAAATTTTAATATTACCAGCTCAACTATCATACAGAATGAGTAATTTGTCAACTTCAAGAATTCTTAAGCTAGAAAACAAGATAAATACAAATTTTATCTAAATTAATAAATTTATCAAGAAAAAAATGTATATATAAAACTCCCATTTCATTTAAGAAAAAAACAAACAGTAATGCCACCTATTAAATATTTTATAAAAGTTACATTACATATAAATTATAAATTTCAAATAACTCCACAATAAAGAAAAAAATTAAATACTTAACCTCTGTTCTTTTCATTGCAATGCACCTACTCTTCTGAAATTTTGAAGCATTGGTGATTTCATTTTTTTTAATGGCCAAGAGTTGTGGGAAGCTGGGAAAGCAGCTTCCTACTTGTGGAAGTTCAGAGGAGGCATCCATCATAATTGCTGGAGCCTTGGTAAGAGGAGCAGTAATGTTCACAGTGGCCACGACTTTATCTACATTAGTTTTCCTTAACTAAGGAGCTTAATTGTTGTTTCACATCACCGTACCTCACTACATCTAACCTATGTGTACTTTTTCTGGTCATCTTGATGAGGTTATAGATAATCCTGCCTTCTCTTAGTTCATTCATGATAAATTAAGGATTTTTTAAGTGAAAATTTACTAGGAAAAAGAGGAAAAGGGGAAAAAGGGATACTAAAGGGAATTAATATTTGAGAAATAGATATTGTCAATGCTATTGCAGACTCAGACTTCATATCCAAATTCAATCCATGGCTATTGAATATTGTGTCATATTTGCTAAATACTTACTATTTACCAGGCATTCTTCTAAGGGCTTTGAATGTATAACTTGTGTCTAATATTTATTTAACATCACTATGACCCTCTTCCAAGACCTTCTCTGAATTGCAGGAGTGAAGCTGGGAAATTTGCTTCCCAGACATCTCCTTTCTGTAAAATTCTTGGTTAGGTCTGCGACTGTAGGAAACTGCTGGCATTAGCGGGGATGAAAATAAAGAAGTCTTTATTCTCCAGAGGCAGTAGTGGCCTGACATACAGGCTTCTTGGTGCATCCTGAGAATCAATGTCTTTGCTGCTGCAGACAGAAAATAGATGAAATACTCTTGAGTAGTCTTGAGAATTGTAGCAACTTCTCTGAGAACTTTTATGAGAACCACATATTTTACTGCTCTAGTCTGAGATCTCCAGTGGTACGTTTCCTGACATTTGAGGCAGCTTAAGTGGAGGCTTAAAAGCCCACAGTCAGGAAAGCCTCTGCTTTAGTCAACCCTTTATATCCAGGATACGGTACGTGTGATAACTTACGCTCTATTGACCCCACCCTGGCTGATACAAGTAATTAAAACTGCCTCCTAAGATATACATATCAGTACATAAATATTTTTTTCAGATGAAATCAAAACTTAAAGAATATAATAATCTTGTCAAGGGTTGCATAGCCAGAATTCAAACTAAATATGCTAACTCCAAAGATTATGCTCTCCTTTATAATGCTATACTCTTAATAAAGTCAGTACTAATAAAAGCAAGCATTTTTAATAGAACAATAGCTCAACAATATCCAACATGCACCTTTCAATGCTCCTCCTTTCTTCTGAAAAAATTTCTCTCATACTATATCAATACTAATGGTTTGCATTACTTTCTTTACCATGTTCTAATCCACCAAATTCATTGTTTAACTACTGAACTTTCTAGATTTATGCACTTGGTTTCTATTACTGTAAACTACTGGCTGCTCAAGCGTTGTAGTTTCTGTTCAGTTGGCAGTTACAATGCTGTGCACACACATACACATACAAGGGAATCATTTTTTTCAATGATTTTTTATCACAGACAACTGAATGCAATCAGCAATTAAGTATGATGGCACTGAAAAAGAATTTGGAACATTTTCACTGGTGGAAGAAATGATTCAGAAGTCAAAAGATAAGATGAGAAATCTTATGATGCAAAGGAATCAGGATAAAGAAAACCAGGATTCCCTACTTAGAAGAGGTATTCATATTTGTGGGGGAGGTCAGTTTAAATTACAGTTTAAGAGCATTTATCTTCAAGTTTCTACTTAATTGCAGAGTGAAAACTAAAGCATATGTGCAAACCTGAATTGTATGCCCCCAAAAAACCTGATTAATTACATATGTGCGATAATGTGCTTAGGTATATAATCTATAATAACAAATTTAACTTTGCTTACCAATTCTTCTACAAGAAATAAACACATGACTAAAGAATTCTTTCCTCTGAGTCTCATAATTAAATCCAAGTTTTTGTTTTAAATTCTAAATAAATTATAATTTAAATATTATGAATAGAAGCTTCTGGGAGCTTATGAGAAATCACGATTATAGACAGGATAAAGTCTTTCATTCTAAATGGGATGAAGAGAAAATCAGTTAAGCCAATTTATATTCTTGTGCTTTATAATATTTTTCCTTGAATTCTCATGGAAGTCTTCATTAATCTCCTTATTTTTTAAAAGAATGAGGGCTTTGAAATTAACATAAATTTACCCAGACTTGCTGAAAAATCCAGAATGGAAGTATATCCAGTACCCTCCTCCCTAAATCCTCATCAAAAAAGCCACCATATTTCTGAACTAATAGAATATAGTCAGGACCAAAGAGAAAAGAGAAAATCTTTGTCATAAACTTAAAAAGCAAAAAGTAATATTTATTTATTTATAAGTTTATCTATTATATTTTGCAGGTAATAATATTCCATCTTTTCTGGCTCTTTCCAAATACATTTGAAGTGGCACTGTGCTAACAGCACTCCATTAAGAACATTCTGGATTGGCTGATGTCGGTACCATTCCATGTTCATTAGATCACACTAATACCACCTATTACCTCATTATAAAAGCGACTCTGATGTCAAATGTATTAAAGCATTTGTAATGTGGATGCAAATTTTCAGATGTTAGAATTTAGATGTTAAACATGAACTTAAATCTTCTATCCCCTTGCACACAGGGTTGCTTCTAGTCTATATTGTGCATTTAGGAGAACAAGAAAAAGATCTCTCTAGGGGAAGACAGTCCTGTGGCTGTAAGGCTTCTCAGTCACAGCCAAGCTGAGTAGTAAGCAAAACGTGCCCCTTCTTCCCAGCAGAGTTATGCCCAGTTCAAGAACGTGGCTTGGCAAGCGGAGTATGAGCTGTGTGGCAGCCCCCCATTTACACCCTGCACTGGGAAGTCTTTGTGCAAGGAATTCCCTGCACATATAAGCAGAGGCTCTGGGCAAGCACCCCTCTTACCATCAGCCTCTTACTAAACAGCCTCCACATGCCCACTATAAACACCAGATGTTCCGACTCTGTATTTCCAAATATTGTATGTATTTTCCTTAACAGAATAAAATCAATTGGTTTTTTTTTAAGATTTATTTTATTGATTTTGACCGACAGAGAGAGAGAAAGAGAGAGGGAGAGACAAAGAGAGAGAGAGAGAGAGAGAGAGAGAGAGAGAGAGAGAGAGAGAGAGAGAGAGAGAGAGAAGGGAAAGGGCCCTGAGTAGTCTCCATAGTTGTACATCAGTTTTTGACATAGTTTCATTCCACACAGATGGGCGGAGACTGTGCAGGGCAGAAACTGGGCTGAGGACCTCCCGAATGGCAGGCATGCCCCCACGAACCGGGGACCCGAACCAGGGGGTGAGAACCAAAATGGGGGCCTACCGAATGAAAAGCACACCCCAGTTCAGCATATGGGTTCACACAGGCCTGGGCTGAGATTTGATCCTCAGTCCCCAGGGCTGCAAAGTGAGTGCTTAACCTGCTGAGTCATCCCAACTTCCCAAAATCAATTGTTAATGCTAGTTCTTGCCTTGAAAATACTTATCTGAAATATTTTTACTTTTGGGGAAGCCGGTATGGCTCAGTGGGTTAAGTGCTCACTTTGTAGCCCTAGGGTCCAAAGATTGAGTCCCAGTTCCAGCCCGTTCAGCCTATATGCTGAACTGGAGTGTGCTTCTCATGTAGGAGGCCCCCAGTTCGGTTCTTGCTGGGGTGAGCTTCCCATGTGGGAGGCTCCTGGTTCAGCCACCAGCTCAAGGGGGTGTACCTCCCATGTGGAGGCCCCGGCCCAGTTCCCTCCCTGTCTGACCTCCTGCCCACCTGTGTGAAACAAAATCATGTAGAAAACTGATGACATATACCTATGGAGACTGCCCTGGGCCTTCCCCATTCTCTCTGTTTCTCTCTGTCTCTATCTCTCTCTGTCAAAAACAATAAATCTTTAAAAATATATATATTTTTACTTTTAAATTATCTTCTTATAAATTCAAGAACAATTCTATTGCAAATACATAATTTTCACCCTTACCTGATGCCTTTATTGATCAGAAATTTATTTATTTATTTATTTCACCATTTGCCAACTCTCTACCTCATTTTCACAGATAATTATTCTAAGTACTATCTACTTTCAATGTATTTTCAAACTCTTTTATTTTTGTAATTGCAGCCTCACATTTTAACTTAAATGAGACACTAGTACAATCATACATAAATTTACATTTTCTTCTCTTCTAATTGAGATTATCTCTGCACTAGTGTTTCATGCATTTTTTTTTCTCTCTGTGTGTTAAAATTTTTGAAGTTTACTTTTGAAGACTGAACCTCAGTGTTTATTCTTTGAATGCAAATGTATTTCAGTGTTCATATATGCCAGGTCCTGTACTAGCTAATGGGTACACATTGGTGAAATGGAGTAGACAAGTCTGAGGCCATTAATGATAATTCAATGTGAATATTGCTTTGATGGGGTAGGACATATGGGATGTTGTGAAAAGACAAATCACAGAATTCAGGACAGATTTGGTGAAGCAGGAGAGATGTCTTAGAGAAAAGTTTTGTCTCTAAAGGATGGGGAGGAGTTGGCTAGTCAGAGAAAAATAGAGGGAGAGTGGGTAGGGGATTCGCAGGGATATGTGCAAAGGCCTGGAGATAATCACTGGGATTGCCTTTGGATATAGTTCAACAACACAAGAGAATAGGCCATATCCATAGAACTAAAGGGAGTTCAGTATCATTGGAGCCTGAAGTGTCACAGAAAAACAGTAAATGAAGAAAAATCAGAAGTAAGTAGGGCTAGATGGCTTGTGATCTTGCAAGTTAATTTTTTTCATTTTAGCTCTTTATAACTTGATTTCAAAATTATAGCTTTTCACTGTTCATTCAGCAAACACTTTTCAAACATCTACTGACTGCTAGACATTTAAGATGCATTACCACATGGTAGACATTCAAGATTCATCAATAAACAATGAAGCAATATATCCCTGCCTCTATGGAGTTTATATTTAAGAAACCAATATATCTGAAGAAGAAGAGAAAGAAGAAGAAGAAGAAGAAGAGGAAGAAGAGGAAGAAGAGGAAGAAGAGGAAGAAGAGGAAGAAGAGGAAGAAGAGGAAGAAGAAGAAGTGAAGGAGGAGGAGGAAGTAGAAGAAGAAGAGGGGGGAAAAAAACATAGTATGAGAAAAACCAGAAGAAAAAAAAAAAGCATAATAGATTTAGGGGACTGGAAGAAGCAGGGTGTTGCATTTTAAATACAGTGTGTGAATGGGCTCCATTGAGTATCTCTTCCCTATATTTCTGTGCTTTTTATTTTATTGAGAGCATCGTTGCCCACCCTGACAACCAAGAAGATTCATAGGCTGCTAAACCCTTCAGACTCGGTTTCTTACTTTGTATTCTCATTGCCACTGCCCTAAACCAGAGCCTCCTTATCTCTCATTTGGATTATTCATCAAACTTCTATACAGTCCCTTGGCCCCCATTTTTTCCTCCATTTAAAATTTTCTTCACCCTTAATTATAATTTTTGTTACAAATGACAACTATAGGTAGGTATGCCACTGTTTTGTTCAAAGACATTTGCCACTTGTACAGGTAAATGTCTTGACTCCAGAAATGGCATTCTAAATCCCCATCTAGCTAGCAGTGGAGCTTCATTTTTTAATTTTTTTCTTATGTAGTCTGTGACTTCAATCCACTGAACTAATAAAGCAATCAACAAAGCATGGACCCTTCCTTTCTTTATTTATTTCCTTCTTTCTTTTTTTGGCTTTTTCTATAATGATCTGCCTATGTTCTGTTTGTTGACTTTTTCTCTCTCATATTATCTTCTGCCTTCAAAATCTCATCTATTTCTAAGGCTAGCTCAAATTCATCTTTATGGATGACGAGTTTCCTGCTTCCACCAGTAATTTCAAATGAGTGTTCTACTCTCTGTTCTCCTCTCTTGAGGCATCCAGGTTTGTGTTTTCATTCTGAACAATTCTGTCTGTAATCATTACAGACAGAAGACATTACAGAAAGATTGTAAACATCCTTAAGATAAGGGCTTTTCATTTCTCTTTGCCCCATGCTACCCTGTTTAATACCTGATGCAATATTTTCTGCAGAGTGGAATCTCCATAAGTGTTGAATTTATATTTGTTTTCTTGAATTCTAGAGAAAAATATTGTTTTTCTGGAGGTCAATGTATTAGTAATCCCATTTGTAGGATTAATATGATGGATAAGAGCATTTTTAACAAGCATCTTTTAATAATTATAAATGTCAGGTTTCATCAGAAGCCTAGAATGAGTATTATCACTGTGAGACAAACTAAATGCTACATGTGTCAATATTTACACAAGCAGATTACAACAGTGTGGTCTCATCAGTTCAGCTATTGTGTCTTGTGAGCTTAACTAAATTTCAAACTCCATAAGGAACTGCATTTTCCCCTGAAGTTATTAAAGGGTAGATTTCTTTTGATTAAACTCATTTGCATGACTAAATTAGATTTAATTACTCTCATTCATTTCACTAATACCTTTCTTTGATTAGAGAAGGAGAACTTTTATAATTGATTAAAATAGGATGCTCTGGCCTTCTCCGTTGATCTTGGAGAATGGTTCTCATGTATGCTTTTAAATGACTGGGGAGCAGAAATTTCTTTGATCTAGTTCTACCAAAAACATTCTCCATGAATTTGGGATGGACGCACAATCACTTTGCTCCTCAGTTTCTCCATCAGATTAGCACTATAGTACCAATGGCAATGATGTCTGTTTCGGCTTCCCATGTAAAGACACATGACATTTTTGATGTGAAAGTGCATGCTGAAACCTTTATATATATTCTAAACTATAAATATTACTGCAATCATTAATATTCAAAATTAAAGCTTTTTCTTTTAAATTTTGCCTAAAAATAAAATTCTTCATTACCTTTTAAATAGTAGTCATTGTATTTATAATTTCAGATTATCAAAATTTACTATTGCGTTCATTTATTCACTCTTGCCTGCATGCATTTATTAGGTATATATTTTTTTTCTTTTCACACAATATTCCAGACATTGTGATTATCCTTGAATAGAAGTCCACTAACCCTTAAGAATTTTAATAACTCTAATAAAACATATTTCTCCCTCAGAAGCTCAGTATTGAGAGAGGGACCAATATGTAAACAAATACATTTTGATAAGCACAATAATAGAATCACATACAAGGCTACGGTTGACGGCACTTGGAATAGATTTTGTGAGATAAGTTTAAAAACATGGGAGAGAAAGTTTATTCTAGGTTTTTTGTTTGTTAGTTTGTTTTGGGTTTTTTTGTTTTTGTTTTTGACAGAGAGAGAGAGAGAGAGAGAGAGATACAGAGACAGAGAGAGAACTGAACTGGGGGCACTTCCCAGTTCGGCACATGGGTCTGCACAGGCCAGGGCTGGGATTCGATCCTCAGTCTCCAGCGCTGCAAAGTGAGCACTTAACCCACTGAGTCATCCCGGCTTCCCTGGAAGTTTATTCTAGGACAACTGAATTCTGTGTTCAAAGGTACTGAAGCAAAAATAGAATGATACATTAGAGAAACTCTAGCTTTGTTTGGCTTAAGTTTTGGCTTTGTGGAGTGAGAGAGAACATGTTTGGTAAGCAACTCCTGTCAGTTGTGGCTTAAAGCAGATAAGTAAAATGGATATATTTATGTATCAGAAGGATAATGAGGTAGCAATATGAAAAATAGATTAGAGGAAGGTAAATCTAGTTAGGAAATTCTTTAGTTTAAGTATAATGTAGGTCTGAAATAATGTAGTAGCAATAAATTTGGAGAAGAAAAAAACAAATATAAATATATGTCAGAGGTATTTATAAGAGGTAGGATTGATAAAGAAAAATTTTAAACTTTCTGTTACTGCTTTGGGTGAGTTTTTAGGTAGTGGTGGCATTACTGAAAACACAGAAAGAGAAACACATTTCTGGGTAGCAGTAGAAGGAATCCTGATATAAGTTTTAGGCATGTGATACTGTAGCTATATTCATGAGGGTAAATATATTGCTCTGAGTCTTAAAATGGGGATATAGAAGGAAGTTATAAATTGGGGAGTTGTAATAGTGGTATTTGTTTATTTGTTTTAAATCTGCTCTATATTTCTTTCTATAAACATATCCCTTTCCAACATTACTGATTCTGGTTTCACTATCAATCAAAGGCCTTACCCCCACCCCCATTGGGGCTGAGGGTTCATGACCCAAGCCAAACCAGTCAGAAAACAAAACTGCATACTTGTATGGTTGTTGGGAGAGGTGGTGCATGCTCTTTTTCATGGGATCATTAGCTGTAAGAATAAGTAAGTCCAAAGTAACTGATGGCAACCTTTCTTCCCAAATAGGTAGAGCCTGCACATGAAGCCAATGCAGAGGGAGGAAAAAGCCAACAAATTAAGAAAGATAGAGGGCTGCTGATATTTTTGAATCACCTAATTCAGCCAAAACTTTAATCAGCCTCCCCCTGAACATTTTAGTCATGTGAGCCAACAAATTTTCAGGTTTATGCCTTATGCTTGTTTATGTTATATTTCTGTGATTTGTCTCCAAGAGTCTGAATTAATTCAGGGGTTTTCACCAAGTGTGTCATAATTCACACTGTGGGAAAGAACACCACAGTCAAAGCAGAGCATAGTAAATAAAGAGAGAAAAAGACCAGAGTAGTGTAATCAGGAGGAACATGAAAATTAAAAGGTAGGTGGAGGGATTAAATCCCACAAAGAAATATTGAAAAGAGCAATTCTGAGGTGTGCGAGAGTGAAAGTGAGAGAGTGAGAGAGAGAGAGAGAGAGAGAGAGAGAGAGAGAGAGAGAGAGATCATAAGAGCTAAGGAAGTAAAGAGTATCAAGAATAACAGAATGGAGAGAAGTAAGGTCACATTGATAATGAAAGGCTATATCATTTCATAGAGTGGTGGTGCAAGACAGAATGAATGGGTGTGAGAATGTAAAGTCAGTGAACTGGATTTGCCTTTCAAAGATCATCTATAAAGGGAAGTAGAAAATTGGAGTACCTACATGGGAACACAGACTAGAAAGAGGTTCTTTAAGTTAGGAGAGATGGCACCTGCATATAGGCTGATAGAAAGCACCATTTTCTCCTGTCCTTTATTGTTTAAAGGTTCTGCTTTTTATTATGTGTAGTAGGAGACTTGGAGATTGAACCAAAACAAAGTGCCAGGTAGATAAAAACAGTTGACAAATATGAATTACAGGCCTCTTGGTCTTTTTTATTCACTTTATGTAAGTCCTAGAAGTTTCCCATATTTTGATACTTTCTTTTATACTACAAAGTAAAATAACTTGTTTTTCAGCAAAATATGAGTATTAAGCCACAGCAAAGCATACTTTATGTTTTTCATTCATAACATAATTCAAATAGTAACTGATGGCTGGCTCATTGACATATTTTTTTTAATACAATACATTTTATTTGAAAATCTGTGTTTCATTATTGAACAGAACTTTGTCTCTAACAGAAGGTTTTCATGATCCATTTCAAGATATCTATGGTGGAGAAGCTGGGATGTCTGATCAGGTTAAGTGCTTGCTTAGCAGCCCCAGGAACCAAGGATTGAATCCCAGCCACGGTCCGTGCGGACCCATATGCTGAACTGGGGTGTGCTTCCCATGCGGTAGGCCCCCAGTTTGGCTCTTGCCCCCACCCCCCAGTTTGGCCCCTGGCTCGAGAGGGCGTGCCTCCCATGTGGGAAGCCCCCAGCCCAGTTCCTGCCCTGCATGTCCCCCACCCACCTGTGTGGAATAAAACCATGGTCAAAAACTGGTGATGTACAGTTATGGAGACTGCTCTGGAGCCTCCCACTTCTCTCTCTCTCTCTCTCTCTCTCTCTCTCTCTCTCTCTCTCTCTCTCTCTCTCTCTCTCTCAAAAACAATACAATAGATCTTAAAAAAAAAAAGATATCTGTGGTGGCTAGAGTTGAGATAATTTGATTTATTTCAATAAACTAAGTTCAAAGCTTTGCATTAGTTACCGATAATTCTACTGATTAGATATCATCTTTTTATCCTTTTTATTATAATGTGCAAGGAACATCTATTGAGCTGCCTAGACCATGAATTTACTTGTCAGTTTTATTTTTTTAAGGTAATAACAACAAATGTGGCAAAGAAACATTTAAAAGGAAAGCAGAACATTACATAAGGCATTAAGTTCTTAGTAAGTAGCCTATTACGTACTCATTAAAAAGAAAAAATTTACAAATAATGTTCTAATAGTCTTTTCTGAGTCTTTTATCAGATAAGCATAATCTGTGGTGAGATCAGCTAAAATGACTCATCATAGTAGAGAGCTTTCAGGAGATTAAAAAGTCTGTCTGTCCTCAGGATATGGACACCTGAGAAGAAAGCCCTTGCAGTGACCTTCTCTTTCAGTCTTCACTTGAGTATTTGGCTTGGGTGGATACAGTCATAAAAGGGAATGTGTCATGAAGAGAAATGGAAACAAACAAATCACAAATACCAAAAGGAAGAAAAAAAAGCTCTCAAACCACTTTCATAGTCCTCTATTTATACTAGCACATTCTGGGAAAATCACTCAAAAACCTGTTACTAATCACTTAAACCTTAGGCTGTCGACATTTTTCTGCTTTGCTAGCCAGACAGTCATGTGCAGCAGCCAGAGGGTTAAAGAGCCAGATTTTCTGTCCCATACTGTAGCTTTGTGTGAGCAATATGGAGGATCTCATCATCACGGCAGAGGCTCCTGTTGAACATGGAGGGGTCTATCCAGGCAAAAATATGTGCAGCCTTCTGGGCCAGATTTGCTCCGGAAGGGTTTCAAAGTTGGCTGGGTAGTGAACGAGGCTGTCCAGACCTGCTGTTCCACTAAGGCCAAGACTCCCGCTCTGTGTGTCTAGTTCTTCGTCCAGCAGACCAGACAAAGCCGGCTTCCTCCAGGTCCAGACACCAAGAAAAGGTCTGTGTGTTATTTTAGGAAATACAATATACCGTCTAATATAAATTAGATTATTCAAGTTTTGGTAGGCCAAAAGCAGAACCACTTCAATTTTCACAGAGAAATAAGTGAAATGGAACACACACCTAGATAATTTTTGGGATTTAGACTGTAGGAGACAGAATTTCCTATTTCTAGATTTAAAAAGTTTAATAATCAGTCCAATACACAACAAATTATGTCTCCAGTGGTGTAGGCACAGTGCTTTAATTGAATTATTTTAATGGAAGATTTTTGATATGCTGATTATATGTTCTGTATTCAATATCTTTAATAAATGTTAGGAGGGTTCGATGTCAAGATATAGGAAAATGACCTTCTTGAGATTCCAGTCACACAATAGCATTGTACTTTGTGACCTCAAGTGCAAAATTCTTGATTTTAATTTCTTCCACCTCTGTCCCTTTAACTCATTCTTATCTATACTTGTTTAAGAGAGTGAAGACAAAAATCCAAAAAATAGACAACATTTATGAACAGTATTTTTCACTTACCGGTATTAAAAAACATCAACTTCAATTTGACAAAAATCTGCCCACACTATCTCTTATAAAGTTCCCCAGTGAGAATCTGGACTTTGAAAAATCTAGTTTCTGATCAAATCAAAGGTGAGATAAACCTTAAAAACTAGTAAGAGATATCTCAAGGTTTGTTTCCCACACAGCTTATGGCTGAGGACAAGCCTCATCAATACCCATTAGGATTCAGTTCTTGTGACCAGATATTTGAAGGTAAGCCTTGCAAGTAAAAACAAAACCAGGAAACATTTGCTTCATCTTTGCTATATGAACATATTATACTGCTTGTTCAGAAATCCGACTGAACTGGATTCAGTATGTGCCACTGAGTCTCTTTACTGTGGTAGTTAAAGCTCAGTGATCAAAGGGAGAGGAAGTTTGATCCAGCATTGCCATAAACCACTGTGGGTACTTAAAGTCGGAAGCTTAGATTCTGTCATGCCCTTAATTATCAAATGTGTTTCCTGTGAAGAAAGGAATACTGTTGAAAACGTTTGATAACCTGACAAGGCCATACGGCTTAATGGAATCGATGATTACACACAGATGGACGAATAACTCTCGAGGTTTAATGTTAAAAAAATAATAACGTAACTTGGTTGGATTGCTACTTAATGGAAATATACTGCCCATATGGAAAAAGAACTATACCCTAAATATACCCAGAATGATGGAACAGGTGGCAGAATCTGGGCAAGACTGCTTGGAATGCACAAAAGCATTCTGAACTTGTAACTGCCAGAAAAGATTTCTGGAGGAAAGAAAAAAGAAAAAGAAAAAAAAAAAAAAGGGAAATCTTTAAAACTGTTAACTTTTCTACATTTTAGAAATATGAATTGCAAAAATAATTAGAAGACTGAACTCTAAAGTATATTTTCCCAGTAGGTGCTTTTTTCATAATACCATTCAGAAAACTACAAATTATATCTGTTTCTGACTGAGGCTAGTGTATGTGTGATTATTTCTCTCCAACATAAACTCAGTGAGGGCAGAAACCATATCTGCTTTGATAATAGATATATCCTCCAAAAAATATAATTGGGAGAATAGGATTAAAACTATTAGCTAAAGTAAGGATTGGGCATTATATCTGGAAGGAGCTATGCTCACCACTATACCACCAATGTTGCACACTAGGCATTATATCTAGATATCACATTCTTTAATGATGGCTTATGTCCCCACTTCAATGGATAAATAAGAGCTGCTGTGTGAAACTGGTGACAGGCTATGACCACTAGTAAGCATTTACATACAAATAAGCAAAAGATAAGGTAGTATAATTCTAATTAAGAAACTTGCTGAGAGAAGGTAATTTATTTGTTATTGTTTGTTCCTATTCAGTGGGGGTTTTATTTTAAACATTAATAACCTTATAAAACACAAAAGACTTTGTCTTCTGGGCATGGAGAAGTCTAAGGCTAAAATTTGGAAAGCCTTAGTAATGGTAAACTTAGTAGGTGAACGACATGGAGTGTTTAGTAGGAGGCAAGAATGAGTTGCTATATATACTCATACACTCGTATAATTTTGTTTCATTCTTAATATGACTCTTGGGATTATTTCCCATTTTACTCATCAGGAGTTTGAAGGCATCAAGTAAGATTCCCAAGGTCACAGAACTAATAGTTGGAACTAAAAAGAGATTGGCCTGGTCAGAATCCTTTCACACAGAACTGTTTTCGTCAATGCCTATTTTACCATTGCTCTCCCTGCTTCTGAGTCTCTCTTGAGTTTTGCACGGCAGAGCATTCCTGGCCTTTCCTTTGTGCCTGATATGAGCACTCCAGCTCCCCTTATGGATCCACGCTCTGTGCCACAGCCTTACTAGGCCCTTCGGAGAAGCATAAGGGTGAAAGGTACCATGGAGCACAATTGACCACAAAACAGTTCATTAAAAAATGAATACTAAATGATAAAAATGAGTGTGAAAATATCCACAGCATTCTGTTTCTCCTCCATAAAATTCTGCTACTTCTTTTCTTTTTGACATATTAAATTCTTTAAAAAAATTTTTTTGGGTGCTTCCACTTTGTTGATGCCTTAAGCACATGCTTGCTGTGTCCACTGGGAGATTCAGTGAAACTCTATCCTTGGGTTCCCTGAACAATGCTGAAAAATTATGAATTATCTTAGTTAAATCATTCATTATATTTCATTACAAAATGCAATGACTAATATTTTCAGATCTCTGTTACCAATCTCCCATAAAAATGGGACACACTTCAGTGTCTACACTAAAAATAATCTTGGAACGATTACCCAGATCAATTGGTTACTGAGCATACAGACACAGTTTCTGCTAGAAGCTCTGTTCTGAAAGCAGGCTCTTTAGCTGTTCACACATGGGATGTTTATACATTTTGGTATACGCATATTATCAAAATAAGTTTTCAGACTTTGTGCCTTACCCAGAGAAATTTTATCACTAATGAGGGACAATATAAAACAGTGGAAAGACTTCTAGCCCAGTGAGATCTCTTTTCAGTTTAAATATGCTATTTTCTGCTAATTATTTGTAAACCTTGTTCTTTTAAGTATTCTGGACCTCAGTTTCTCAAGATATTGATCCTACTTGTATCAAAGAAATTCCAAAACAAAATAAAAAAATGAAGTATGTGAAAAAGTACAAAGAGTACCCAAGCTGTTGAAGGTTGGAAACTATGTGATTTCCTTCCCCCACTGTATCCTGCACAACAGAGGTATTCACTGACTTCTCCAAGTGATCAATGAAGAAAATTCTTGCCCAAACAGATAGTAAAATGCTTAAGGGCCGGGGATACGCCTTATAATGGGAACTCAAAAAAATGCTGACTTTTATAAGAGAGCCTTCAAAATATGAGAAGTATAGGACAATAAAATGCAAATAATCTAGGCAGGAAATATACATGTAACTTCTGTTCCGGTTGCACTTTTAGCATTAGTAGCCTTTGTTATCGTGGAAATAGTTTCACGGAAAATAGAGTACTGGTATTGAAGGAATCCAGATTATGTTCTACTTAGATGACTATCAAATGTATTCTATACCTATATAGAATTCTTAACTTGATTGAATGTCAATTACAGTCTCAATGTTAAATTACTCTAGTTTCCAGTTCTACATGAGGTACTTTCTCCATGCACCAATAGTACTTTGATTACGAGAATTAAGAAAAATATGTTGATGGAAACTAGTTTTGAAATATATCTTTATCCTTTTATAATGATAATTGATAGTTGCATTTTAATAAGATATCTAGAATCACTGTTTAATATACTTAAAATATTTAATATTTAATTAAATTGAACCTACTTTACTAAATGTCCTATTAGTTATGCTTAGGTGGCAACTTTGTTTTATATATTTATTTCTGATACAGTATATTTTTTGCCTAATACATACTTAACCTGGTGATTGTAACGACTGCAATGAAGTCTTAAAAGCCATCCCAGCAAAGAGTAAGTGACCCAAGGATGAAGATTAAGTAGAATCACTATCACTTCAGACTGTTTAATTCCAGGTTAACTTCTAAGAAAAAATCTTCAGCCTATTAGATGAAAGTCATCTCAGGACTCATATCAAGGGTAAGTAGGTTAATAGACATGTTATAATTGCCTACCTATATAGGGACAAAAGAAATAATGTGTGCTCCTTTGGAACCAAGAGAATTTCTATTTAAAGTCACAGTCTTCATTACAGAATTTCAACAAAATTTTTAATGTATATCATATTTATTGTTTTTGTAGAACTAATCATGATTCTGAAAAGGACCCTTGTCACTTACCTTGTGGTCAATCCAAATATGTGATACCACTGCTTCTCTGAAGTTCACATAGCAGGGAAAGAGTGGTGGTGTCTAGCAGATGGACTTCAAAACCAGGGAAGTAGAAGTTGCTGTTTCCTAGTTTTGTATCATCTAACATTATGAGAAAGAGCAGGCTCTGGAGAATATACATAAAATATGTAAAGGAGCAAAGGGTCAGACAGGACGAGCATTAAGTTATTTCTCTGAAATGTGTAGAATAATTCCACATTATCATGTAGCTCTCCCATCAAGAAGAAGAAAGAACATTTGTACCATCTTGGCCACTCAGAACTCAACATGGCAATTTAGGAATATGTGCTGTGGCGAGGATGGGGTGGAGAAAAAGGCAAGAGCCTAAATGTATTGGCTGTCAATGCTTTTGAGCCAAAATCTTCAAAATATGGTGATGAGATGAATATGGACATGGCAGGTCAGATGATTCTTATGCAGAACAAGACTTTCCCAACAGACAGAACAATTACTTCACACCACATGCCACAAATAAAAATTAGCCTTGATTACTCTTCCCTCATAAAACAATAAAGGTAAATCAAAGCCAAACTGTAATGATTACATTGGAAAGAACCATAATTGTCAGTACTTGTTTTCACCCTGTCCTCCATTTAACTGTTGCCTACTGGGTAGTTTTTTGCCTTCTCCCCTCCACAGCCTCTACTGTTGTCCCTTCACTCAAACTATAGCACTCCAATTATGCAAACTATGCATTATTTGTTTTCATGCTATTTTTCTAAATCTCCTAAAAGTAGGTTCTGAAACCACATATTTATATATGCATACTATGCATAAATGTATATAATCCCATAATGCACTTTCCACTGTTAAACACACACACATGTGTGCACACATGCACACATACAAACACACAATATAGAAAAAGGACAACAAAGAATATCTAAACCCTAAGCAACTTTCCCAAAATTGTAAATGTCAGGCCTAGGGAACCTCGCCTAACAAGGTACTCCCAATTTTATAGTTTCCTTTGAAGTTCAGCAATTTGTGGGTAAAGACTCAAATTCCTCTCTTATCAGAAATCTTTGAGACAGTTTTTCTCAGGTATGCTTAGTTCTTTCTTTGTAAATGATTTCAGGAGTTTCCATGAAACTCAAAGTCTATGGAACCTTCTCAAATAGTTCTCTTCATCCAACAATTAATACCTATAAAATTCCTTTACACCTTAATTTAAAATGTGGATTTCCTTCATCATGTGGCTGTAGAGGACCTGTTGTTTCACAATAATCTGCCTGATTCTTATGTCCAATACCTTTCATTTTAATCCAAGTGATTTGTTCTGAAACCATGGGGGATATTTAGAGTGCACTGACAGAGCAAAACAAAGACTGTGTTTCATTACCTCTACATGTGGACAAGTTAAAGGTTTGGAATATTAAGAATATTCATTATTTACTACTAATGCACTATTAGAGTTCCTTATTAGTCTCACAGCTTCTGGAAACAAGTTACATAAAACTCGGTACTCAGCACAAAAGTCTTGTACAATATTTCTTTGTGCCTCTATTGCCCCTCATAATAGGCCCTGCTGGTATCTTAAACCTGACAGGCCACATAAGAAGTATAAGAAAGATATTATGCAGAGTGTTATGTCAATAAAATGTCACCTGTATGCTACTATGTACCTGTGTTTGAAAACAGAACAGGCCCATTCCAAAGTCCATAATATGTTCAAGAGCAGAACAGAAGTAAGGTCTTTGCAGATACTTTCAGAACCCTAATCCAAGCTTATTATACTACTTTAGACTTGTTCATTAGTTTTTTTTTTTAATTTTCTTTTTTAATATATTTTTATTTATTTATTTTTGACAGAGAGAGAGAGAGAGAGAGAGAGAGAACTGAACTGGGGGAGCTCCCAGTTCAGCATATGGTTCCGCACGGGCCGGGATTCGATCCTTGGTCCCCAGCGCTGCAAAGTGAGTGCTTAACCCACTGAGCCATCCCGGCTTCCCCCATTAGTTTTTTAACTGAAAATTATTCTGAGGATTATTTTGTCATTTTTTACTTTTCCCCCCTCAGGTAAGCCATTTGTTTGGAGGGTTTTTTTTTTAAGTATTATCCTTTGCCACTTATTGATTACTAAATTATAGCTCTAACCTTGTGACTCCAATAACAGATGTCTCCTAGTTGGAGATCATAAGATTCTGTTTGACTAAATGTAAGGAAAATACGCCACCATAGTAGAATAAAGTTGTACATTGCCTAGACAGTTGAAGAAGGCTACTCAAGATAGAAATGAAACTAGAGATAGGTTTTATATTTTACCATTCAATGATTAGTTTAAAAGTCAAGGAAACAGACACAGAGAGTTGACAATTTCAGCCATGCTATTTTCTCTCAAGATTTTAATTTACTCATATTAGGAAACAGTACTAGGTAAAGCATCACTATTTAATGTCCCTTTGAAAATTGTTACTTCACAAATATGATTAAGAAAATTGAAACTGTCACTGCAGGTCTCATTTATTATGCATTTCAACACAGTTGACCTTTTGAGGTGAAACTACATAAGTCTGTTTAAGCTCAATACTCTTTAATATTTACTTATTTAATGTAACATTAACAAGCAATTTTTATAACATAAAATGTTCTGGAACATAGCATCCTCCTTGTATATTGAGAACAATATATAATGAGATGAATAACATATAGATGGAGAGATAGATATATAAAAATAAAGAAATGAATATGTAAAGATAAATATGATTAGGTGATAATATGGTATAGGTATTAAGAAAATAGAAAGCTTATTTTTAAATGCTTTTTATTTTAATACATTTATCTAATTGTTTAGTAAACATTTATTTGCAAGCCTGAGAATAAAGCTGCCATTACTCATAAATATTATGAAAACTTCAAAACAGAATTTATTCTTAGTTTCTGTTCATTGGGTAAAAATATTCATTGACTGTCCTATGTAACAACAGCTACATTTTAAAGAAATAACAGAAAAACTTACACGAACCAACTCTTAAAGCATAGCCAGTCATTCATTTTTTATCTTGAACAAATTTACCCAGTTTTGAACTTTTTTATATTATATATTTTATTCTCTATTTTGAGATAATCTTTTTTTTTTTTTTTTTT
>PVKE010014807.1:0-21891 GCA_004027555.1 Craseonycteris thonglongyai
AGTCCCCCTAAATATACTAATTGTGCAAATTTAGGCAAGTAACTTCTCTGGGCTTCCATTCCCTCTGTGAAGTTAAAAAAGAAACACACTCTTCTTCTACCATCATTACAAAGGGTGCAGTGTAGGAGAAATGGGCTTAAAAAGGAACATACATGAAAAAGTACAGCACAATAAGTGTTTCTTCTTTCGATACTAATAATTCTCTTCCAGGAAGATGATTTATCACAAACTTGTCTAACCTGTGGTCCAGGATGGCTTTGAAATGTGGCCAACACAAATTTGTGATCTTTCTTAAAACTTTACGATTATTTTTTTGCAATTTTTTTCTTTTTAGCTCATCAGCTATCGTTAGTGTTAGTGTATTTTATGTGTGGCCCAAGACAATCCTTCTTCTTCCAAAGGGGCCCAGGAAAGCCAAAAGATTGGACACCCCTGATAAAAGATAGGCTACGAAAAACATTAATTTGCCCTGCCAAACATTACTTGTGCCTCCCATCTTCACACTGCAACCCTATACAAGATTACTATTAGAAACTAAAGCTGGCAAGAACAGATCAATTCAGACCAGACAGACAGCTGTTTAGTGGAAAGGATTCTAAGAGCCCTCTGGCCCCATCATGTCAGACCTGTCACATGCATCCCTAAAGACAGCAGGAGCAGAATTCAACAGCATGTGGTTTAGAGGCCAGTGACCATGGAGGCTTTAGAACCCAGTAGTTATCACCCCAAATACAAGGGAAGCTCTGAAGGTCTTTAAGGCCCAGCTCACTCAACTAACAGTAACTGAGGACCTATCACATGCATAGTATTCTGGGGAAGGACACTCCATTGAACTATTTCTTCATTTATAAAATAAGAGAGAGCAGTCTCTTCCAGCACCAACATTCCTATCTTTTATTCTGAAGGGTAAAGAAAAACAGAGGTAGTTTAGAGGCATGAGAAACGGGGACACTGACTAATATTTATATTCATCTATCATCACATAAGCCTATTGCTTACTGAATTGAAGAGAAAGATTAATTTTACAGATTTCTTCACTTACTCTAAATTTTCACTGCAAAAATCAATTTGGTAAGAGACAAGTATTTAGTAAATGACCATATCTGACTAATGTTTTCCAGGAGAAACAGAAATTATGAGTGTACACATTTGAGATTCACTGCTTATAGATTGTGTGCCTTTACAACATGACCAGCTGCTTTACAAACGTTTTTGGATCTAGGACATTATTTTTAAATGACTAAACTTCTATTTCTATTCAACTTTGTACTGGAGGTTCTCGCCAAGGCAACCAGGCAAGAAAAACAAAAGGCAGTCAGATTGAAAAGAAAGGAGTAAAAATATCTCTATTTTCAGATGATACAAAATCCTACTAAAAACTATTCAAACTAATAAGTGAGTTTAGCAAGACTGTAGGAGATGAGATTAACACACAAAAAAATTAATTGCATTTCTATATAGTAATGATGAGCAAATCATAAATTAAGAAAACAACTCCAAAAACAATTTAACTAAAGAATTACAAAACTTATACTCTGAACACCACAAAATACAGTTCAAGGAAATTTAAAGAAGACTTAAATATATGTAAAAACAGCCCATGTTCATGGATTGGAAAATTTAATATTATTAAGATGTCAATATTCCCTAAATTAACATGCTGATTCAACACAATCCTTATCAAAATCTCAGCTGATTTTTTTTTGCAGAAATTGACAAACTGATATTCAAATTAATATGGAAATTCAAGGCACTCTGAATAGCCAAAAATATCTTGAAAAAGAACATAGTTGAGAGACTCACACTTCCTGATTTCAAAACTTACTTCAAAGCTACAGCAATCAAGATAGTGTGGTACTTGCATGTGGTATGAGGCACCTTACATAGGACAGATATATATAATATATATATATATATATATATATATATATATATATATATATATATAATAGAACTGAAAGTTCAAAATAAACCCTTATATTTTAGGTCAATTAATTTTCAGCGAGTATGTCAAGACAATTAAATGAAGAAAGAATAATCTTTTCAACAAATGATGCTGGGACAAAAGTGTATTCACATGCCAAAGAATAAGGTTGGCTCCTACCACATACCATATATAAAAATTAACTCAAAATGGATCAAAGACTTAGATGTAAGACCTAAAATTTTAAAACTTATAGAATGCATAGGCATAAAATCTTCATGACTGTGAATTAGGCAATGGTTTCTTACATATGACACCAAAAGCACAAGCAATAAAAGAAAAAAGTAGATAAACTGGGCATATAAAAATTTTTAATGTTTATAATTCAAAGGACACTATCAAAAAAGTGAAAATGTAATTCACAGAATGGAAGAAAATTTTTGCAACTCATGTATGAGTATATGATAAGAGATTTACATCTGGAATATATAGGGAAATATTATACTTCAATAATAAAAAGACAAGTGACCAAATTTAAAAATGGGGAAAAGAGCTGAATAGACATTTTTCTCTAAAAAAAAAAAAAAATGCAAATATCCAGTAAGCACATGAAAAGATGTTCAACATCTTTAGCCATCAGGGAAATGCAAATCAAAACCACAATGAGATACCACTTCATATCCACTAGGATGGCTACAATAAACAAGTCAAATGATAAACAAGTGCTTGTGAGGATAAAGAAAATGAAAATCCTAATACATTGTGAAAGAGTATAAAATGCTCTGGGGCCTTTGGAAAACAGTCTGCAATTCCCCAATTGGGTATAGAGTTACTATGTGACCCAGCAATTTCACTCTTAGGTATATACACCCAAGAGAAATGAAAACATGTGTCCACACAAAAACTTGCACATGAACGTTCATAGCAGTATTATTCATACGAACCAAAAAGTGGAAACAGCCTAAATACCCATCAACTGATGAATGGATAAATTAACTGTGATATTCTATACAATGGAATGCTATTTGGCAATAAAAGAAATAAGTGCTGATACACACTAAACATTGATGAACTTTGAAAAAACATGATGCTAAGTGAAGGAAGCCAGTCACAAAGGACAATGTCCACAAATGGAAATTCAGCCAATACTGTACCTCTGACAAAGTCCTCAGAATGCTGTCATGCACAGGCTTTATGCATTAGAGTTGTTATTAATAGTTAACATTTTGTTCCTTGATAGCCTTTATATGTAAGAATTAGATTCATGTAATGCACACAGGTTGTAACCATGGGTCATTTTGCTAAATAATTTCTAGATCCTAGCAGTGCCTAGCAGTCAACACGTAATAGTGGTTCTTACAGTTGAACAAGCATTTACTAAATTTCTGCAGTGCGTTAAAGCACTGTTCCGAGAACATGGGTAACACAGGGGTGGATAAAACATGGTCCCTGTACTCAAGGAGCTTATAATCCTGGTGGGAGAAGTGATCATTTGCACAGCCCCTCTAACAGAAGGCAAAGTATGAGTGCTGAAGTATATATACACAGTGATCTTAGTAACTGTGGTTCCTGTTCCTCATATAGTGACTTGGGGAAGGGACGTGTAGGTACAGATTTGACTTTCTGAAGTCAGTCTTGTATGCAGAAAATGAAGTTGTTTGAATTTCTCCCCATATTGGTCTTGAATTGTTACCTATTTTTACTTACCACCAAACTTTCATTATTTCTTTCTTGAAATATCCCAGACATTTAAATTGATTGCAATTAAGTCCTAGATGCTCCTACATGAAGGTTCAAGGATTAAAAGCAATAACTGTGGTCTCATAAGGGAGTGGCTACAGAGGAGGAGTGCTGGAGAGGAGTTGATGCAGGGTGAGAACTCTGGGAGGTTTCCCTCCAGAACATTCTTGGATGCTGTACAGAAAACGTAAACTGGTAATCAGTAATCTGACAGAAGATAAGATGTCTGGCCACTAGCTTTAAGCTTCATGTGATGTTCCAGTTAATGAGTTTGGAACATGATATTACATAATATAGTACTGATTCAGTTTGGATTAATCCAGTGCAGATACACAATTCTAGTTGTAGAAGTTCTGCTTGCTTAACTTTCTTAGGACAAAGAGTGTGATTTATGCCAAAATCAAGCAATGAGTGATGGCTTCACTTTTGCTATTTTACAATTTAAGTCTCATTGACTGGTTATTGAGACAAGCATTTTAAATATTTGTAAATAATTAGTCCACTGTGTGAATGGCTTGAGTAGTCACTGAAGTGGAATGTCAAGTTTAATTTAGTTATTAGAAGCATTTCTATTTCTGTTGAGCTCTCATTTCTTTATAATATCATGAGATATTATAATTCTCATGGACTTTGTTTAGTTGGCTCTTTGATTTGGTTGCACACATCTAAGTGATAGGCATGAAGTTAAGGCTAATGCTATTAAAGAGAAGACTGGTTGGATCTGAGGCCATGGTCTAACGAGTGCATCCCATGTGTGTGCTTTTCAGAGACCTAGAACTTTTCTCTAAGGTCACAGACTGCAGCCCCTAAACCTGGCTTATTGTGATGGCAGTATGTTAGCAGTTTCCAGGGGATCAGATGAGTGTGTTCATGTCTTTCACTAGTCTTGAAAATATGAGAACCCTGGGTGCTGGTGTCCACTTAGCACCCAACTCTTCATAAGGACAGTGCGTGCACACAGATATTCTCTTCACTTCTTGTACTCTGGTGGAAATAGCCATAGGTGAGTCAGATGGCTAGAGTTGAAATCTGGTATTTGGGAATTAAAAAAAAAAAAGTGGTCCAGTTATATTACATGAACAGTTTTGTGACTTGAGCAGGTTTTTTTTTTTTGTTTTCTGGATCTGTTTTTTAACAGACTTATTGAGATATAATCTACATACCACACAGTTCACCTATGTGAACTATACAGTTCAGTGGCTTTCAGTACATTCACAGAATTGTCCATCCGTCACCACAGCTAACTTTAGAACATTTCATTACCCTCGAAAGGAACTCTACCTAGATGTCACTTCCTGGTCCTGGTCCTGGTCCCTTTATTCCCTCTAGCCCTAGGCAACCACTGATCTATTTATGTCACTATAGGTTTGTGCTGGACATTTCATATAAATGGAATCGTGTGTCCAACTCTAGGTACTGTATCTTCACACCAAGAACAGCACCTGGTCCAAACCCACCCTCAGCATAGAGCTGAAATCAATGAATCTGAACTCTGGGCTTTCAAAATTAAATCAGTCTTTTACTATTGAAGCATTCATTAAAGATTGTGTGCCCTTCATTATCTTACCAAGAAAAAAAAAAGAAAGAGGGTTGAAAAGGCTAAACAAAAGGTTTTTTGTATTTAATGCCAATTCAAATTAAATTTGCCTTCCACGTATTTTTCTTTGGTTTTCCCCAAAGTATTGGCCCAAAATCTTTGAATATCAGATCTGTTACAGAAAAAGAGGCAACCCTACTTCTATAATGCATATTTTTGGGGATTAGAAAAAGAGGTAGGGGAAGCCGGGGTGGCTCAGGGGGTTGAGCGCTCGCTTTGCAGCACCGGGGACCGAGGATCGAGGATCGAATCCCGGCCCCGGTCCGTGCGGACCCATGTGCTGAATTGGGGAGTGCCTCCAGTTCAGTTCTCTCTCTGTCTCTGTATCTCTCTCTCTCTCTCTCTCTGTTAAAACAATAAAAAAAAAAAAATTAAAAAAAGAAAAAAGAAAAAGAGAGAAAGTTTTGATCAAATCATTTAACTTGAAGTGCTAACCCATGGCTCACGTCCCTTTCCCAATCAAGTAAGTCACAATTCAAACCACTCTAATGGGAGATTTGTGATAATAGTTCTATATTCTCCTATTGCCAAAATTAGAGCTAACACAAGATATTATGGATTTTATAGATGATCTACCTGTTTTTAATTATAATTCTCTAAGGTTTGAATGCTCTATATGTATGATGTGAAAAACGGCTTGGGGAAAACTGGAAATGGGTTATTTGAATATTGTAACAAGATGATGGAATAATAGCTTCTAATTTAGCATAAGGCAGAGAAGAATCCATTTTACATTTACTTTTATAGTTAAATAGCCTACAACTTTAAAAATCAAGTTTTCTATAAATCAGTTATAACAGGAGAAAGCTTAACCATATCACTAGACTAGGATTTGCTTCACAGAAGAGAACTGAATTTGCTGCTTCTGAAAATATCACATTAAAATGCCAAAGGTGAATGTCTGTCCCTGTCCCCACAGTGAGTCCCAGCTGACCTTTCCTCCCTTATTCTCTAATTTCATTCACCACTACTTTGCCTTGTTATGTGTGCAGCTGCACGCAATTCTTCAGGGATCAAATCTGTCTTTCATGAGTCTCTTGCATGCTACTCTTATTCCAAAACTTGAAATTGCCTAGTCTTGTGCTTGAACCCAGACTAAACAATCCACTTCCGCTGGCAAGATGCAGACTGTATCCAGTGCTTCAGCCCAGGGCTGGGCTTTTCCCTCAGTGTGGGCCAGCAGGAAACAAACAGGAAGTGACTATGCCAACCACAGAGAAAGAAACACACGCCTGTCTGGAACGCTACAGAACAGGATGCTTTTAGATACTAAGCCTGGGTTAGGAGTTTTCAGGGTGGTGCTCTGTGAGAAGTTTGTCTGAACCCATCAGAGATGGGCCCCTTGCTTCAACCTGGACTTGTTAGTATAGCACAGGTAACCGTTTATGCTGCTAAAAATCAGTAACGCTGCCCCTTAAGTAGAAATTTTCTTACTATATATTATCTCATATGTCTGTTTTAAGTTGTTCTTCTGAAAGTATTAGGAACTACTATCAAGTTAAAAGTAAAGCAATCCCAAAATTATATATAATTTGAGAGCAGAGATATATAAATAATTTGACAGGGTAGAGGCCATCCTGATCAGGCAAGAAGGCACTGATGTGTGGCTCCTGTGTTTGCAGTTCTTACACAAGAGTGTTACCTAGCTCTGAATTACTTGCCTCTCACTATACTGTTCTGCTGTGACTTTGGGAGGCCTTGCTGACCAGGTCCTTGACTAGATGGTTGTAGACAGGAAAAGAGATAGATGAAAGGACCAATTAATAACAGGATTTAGAATTTGGTAGCAAATGAGAAGAAACAGTCAGGGGCAGAGAAACGCTTACTAAAGAAGCTCACAACCACTAAGTAGAATACATCATGGTCCAGCAGCTTGTATATAAATCTTTATGAAGATGGAAAAAGGACTTTAAAAGATAATTCCCTACACTGACTATAGCTTAGGTGCTAAATAAAGTCGGCTCCTAAGGTCTTGAGAAAGCATAACAATGCCCTCCAGGTTAGTTTTCAAGGTAACAGGTAGGTGCACCTAGCAACTTTCATTTTATTCAACTAACTGGCAAACTATTAAGGACAAGATCCCAATTAGAGCACTGGTCATTACACTAGAGAAAAGCAGATCTTTTAAAATTGAAGTGTACCGGTAATTTACTGCATTTACATACAGTAAAATGCACCCTTTTTGGTGTACAGAATAGTTTATCATCCCTCCAAATTTCCTTGTGCTCCTTGCAGCCTCCCTTTCAGTGATTTTCTGGCCAATTAGTCTTACTTTTTCATGAATAAAAGTGGAATTATATAATGCATAGTGGGTTTTATTTTTAAACAGAAATTTTCTAATTCTAGAGATACCAAGGTATTTTTTTCTAAGGCCTCTCTCTCTCTCCTTGACTTGTAAATGGTTATCATCTCCTTGCATCTTCACATGATCTTCCTTCTGTGTGTGACTGTGTCCAAATTTCCTCTTCTTATAAGAATACTAGTCATATTGGATTAGGGCCACTCTATTGGCCTTATTTACCTTAATTACCTCTTTACAGACCCTATCTCTACTATATAGTCACATGCTGAGGTATTGGGGGTTAGGATTTCAATAGGTAAAATTTACAATTATAGCTTTTAAAGTCCAGTTTCTTTCACTTAGCATAATGCAATTGAGATTAATCCTCGATGCTGGGTATTTAGTAGCTTGCTCCTTCTATTAAAGCAGTTTGTTTAAGGAAAACAGAGAGATCGATGACTGATTAAATGAAATAAAAAATATGACCTAGATATACTACGCAACAGAGTAAAACACAGTATTGAATCAGCTTTCTAGTGAGTTCAGAGCTTGTTCTAGTTCCTACATTAAATAAGATATGTATTATATGTATAACCTAGAACTGCACTTGGCACACAGTATGCACTTGGCACACAGTATGCACTTGACACACTAGTATGCACGGCACACGCTGTAGTAGGAAACACCATTCACAGACTACAGTGTTAGGGTAACAGCAATAAATAACTTAAAACTCAATTAATTGCATCAAATTACTTTTTATGGTTTACTTTCCAAAGGTGCTCTTGACTCTGCTTCTTATAATAGTATTCCAAATAAAAAGTAGATCAAGGGAAGGTCTACTTTTGCTAAAATTTTAAAGCCAAAAACACAGGTGGTCATTGTGTGTAGAGAGACTCAGTGAACTGAGCTTGGGTGTAGTTCACAACCCCATCTAATTCTCATGCTCATGGCCAAGTCAGCTGAGGTCTGCAGGGGTTTCATTTTCCTTCAACAGCACCTGTATTCTTTCCCACAAATGGAGGAAGTGTCAGTCAGGAATTGACATTATTTTGAGAAACAAAATAATGTCTTAAGAATCAACACTCTCCATTGTTGAGGTATATACAATCTAAAGTAGATGAGTAATACTAGAACACCCTTATTAGAAATATCTTAAGGCACTTTGACGTTTCAGAGTCAACAAATATTCCAATTAGTTATTTGAGTCATCATTATTCCTACCCCAAAGTAACAAGAAAGTATTTTTATGATATGACAATATGCTGTCATTGATTCTATCAGTTTCCAACTTCTTCCCCAGCAGAAGGTAAAATGCTTTAAGTATGTCAAGCAGTATAAAAACAATGTAAGGAAAAAAATGCCCCAGTTCTTTGAAAATCCTGTTTAATAGGGGAGAATTTTATATAAACATATCTGGAAAGCATGACTAGAAATCGGATGAATCTATAACCACAAGCATTTTTACTTTTGTAATCCATGCAAAGAATTGAGCAACTTTTGTGTATATAGGATATATGGAATCTGGTTACACCCATTTCAAGGATTCATTCTTAATACTAGTGAAAGCCAACATCTTTATAATAAGGTGACCATGTAATTTATCATCCAAGCTGGGCCACTTTTGAAAGTGAAAGCAGATGCTATTAATAATTGCACTGGAATAACAGGTATTAACCAGAAAATGGGAGTGTATGGTCATATAACATTACAGTAAAGATAAATTGGCAATTAGATGGTGAATTTTACAAAACATGTTTTTTTAACATTTTAACAGATCACAGCACACACACAGAGGCAAGCAGTTCTTCCTATCAGACAAAAATTTATATTTTCTCCCTAAAGTAAGGAAGATTCGCTTAATTTTGGGGGTCTTGAAAAGTTAGCATCCAAATCCAATGGCAAGTTTTCTTTCAGGCTGGAAATTTATCAAGAACCACACGAAACCCTGTAACTTGAGCTCCTGAAAATTACACATGCCAAGATAAGAGGTCTAATATGGATATTCTTATTCCAGTGAGCATGTACATTTATAATAAATTTTAGAAGGGCTGAAATCTCACTAAATTAATAGGAATGACATGAAAGAAACAGCACACTATTTCTTCTGATCTTGGGGAAAGTCACTTATTGTGTTTAATTTTTACAGCTGTGACAGAATACTTGGATCTTATTCTCTAACATATACTACAAGAGAAATTCCTTTAGTGAAGAATAGTATTTAGATGACTCCTAACACAAGAGATAATTAACTTATGAAGTTGATCCTAAAGTTACTCTAGTCTTTTTCATGCACATGAAATAATTTCTCCATGTTGGCCATGGGAGTAAATCACTATAGGCAGGGGAATCATAGCAACATCAAAGAACTCCATGAATCTTAACAATAGTACCACCAGGGGGTACTATAGGCCCAAAAGGAACAAAGTTGTTCTACCCAGGACGGGTGAGCCAACACTCATTACAAACCACCCTTTTTCTATAGTGGCTACACCAATTTGCAATCCCACCACAAAGTAAGTGAACAAACAAAACAGAAACAGGCTCATAGATACAGAGAACAAACTGATGGTTGCCAGAGGGGAGGGAGGTTGGGAAGCTGGGTCATAAAGTAAAAGGATTAAGAAATCCAAATTAGTAATTACAAAACACTCAGACGTAAAAGTACAGCAGAGAGAATATAGTCAATAGTGTTGCAACAACTATGTATAGTGCCAGGTGGGAACTAGACTAACTGGGGCGGTCACTCCATAAATCATATAAACATCTAACCACTATGCTGTACACCTGAAACTAATATAAAATAATATTGAATGTCAGCGGTAGATGAAAAAAAAAAAGAAAATAAAAAAGAGCAAAATCAAGTTGATATTTTACAAAGAAAAAAAAAGTAACTGAAAAGAAGAAAAAAAAATTACATTAAAAACAAAACAGAACACACCATGTCTCCTTATGAACGATCTCAATCCCCACATGCACTCCATTTTTCTCCCCAGCTACAGGCTTATGCCTAATGACATACTCCATCTTTCTGGCCAATATTTTCCCCTGAATGTCTGCCATTCTTCATGTTACCAACCCTACCACTTCCATTCCTCATCTCCATCATATACTCCTTCCTCTTCCTCCCCTACAGATATCTGCCAACCCTACACCTTTATCTACTTTCAGATACTTCCTACTCAAGTCTCTTCATACAACTTACCTCTTCCAGCATAAACACCACTATTTTAAATCAATGATCCCCCAAATAAAATATTTTCTATAAAGCCTGTTTATAATGATAGGAATAGGGATTATAATTTAAGGTTGCTTCAATTTCATTAACCTCTGAAAGGTACTTTAGTTCCATACAACCAACTTAAAAAAAAAAACAATGACCTTCACAAGAAAGATTAAATGAAGCCTGAGGACTAAAGCCTGCTAATTTCTCAGCAATCTCTGTCAAGCCATTTCTGCCCCAGTGGTCAAGTTGTATTTTAGTTGTTTCCTTATTCTATACTTCACATCCATGCACTTCAACTTTGTTATCACTTTTATTTTTGCCCTAAACTATAGTTTTCTAGGCCAATGTCAAATCCTTTAATCTTTCAATCCCACTATTAAATTATTTTTGCAGCTTTGAGATAATTCACATACCATTCAGTTCATCTAAAGTATACAATTCAATGGCTTTTAGTATAGTCAGAGTTGGGTAACATCACCACAATCAAATTTAGAACATGTCCACCATCCCAACAGGAAACCCTGTGCTATTAAATATTCATTCCTTCCCTACCACCCGCCCTTGCCACCTCTACACCAGACCTAGGCAATAATAACCTCCTTTCTGTCTTTACAGATTTGCTTATTCTGGACATTGCATATAAATGGAACCCAATATGTGATCCTTTATGGCTGGCTTCTTCCATTGTAACGATGATTTCAAGGTTCATCCATGTTGTAGTATGTATCACTATTTCATTCTTTTTTTTTTTAATTTTTATTGAATAGTATTCTATCATATGGCTATAGCACATTTAATTTATCCAATCGCCATGTGATGGGCATCTGGGTTGCTTCCACATTTTGGCTATTATGAATAATACTGCTAAAAAGGTGTGTACAAGTTTTTGTGTGAATGTATATTTTCATTGCTCTTAGATATTATTATGGGTTGAACTGTATCCCCTCAGAAAAAGGTATTTTGAGGTCCTAACCTCTAGTACCTCAGAATGTAACCTTGTTTGGAAACAGGGTCTTTATAGAGGTATTCAAGTTAAAACAAAGTCACTGGTATAGGCCCTAGTTCAGTATTATTGGTGTCCTTACAAAAAGGGGGGAATTTGGGTAAGAAACAGATACACCCAGGGAGACTGTCAAGTGAAGACAAAGGGTTGCACTGATGGGCCTACAAACCAAGGACCCAAAGATTTCTGGCAAACACCAGAAATTAGAAAAAGCAGGAAAGAATTCTCTCCTAGAGCCATTAGAGAGAGCATGACCTAACCAAAATCTTGATTTAAGTCTTCTAGCCCCCCAAACTGTGAGAAAATTAGTATCTGTTGTTTTATGTCACCCAGTTTTGGGTACTTTATTATAGTAGCAGTAGGAAACTAACACAGGCATATATACCTAGGATTATAATTGTTGGACAATATGGTAACTCTATATTTACCCATCAAGGAACTGACAGATTGTTTTCCCAAGCAACTATGCCATTTGACTGTTTCTCAGTAAATTATTAATGGTTTTAAAATCTCCCTCAAATATAGAAAGTAAACTTTTCTATGTGTAACCTCACTTTCCACAGGCAATTCCCCCTCCATCCCCACAACAGTGACAGTATACTTTACCACCATTTGTTAATCTTCCAATTTCCTTCAAAAAAGAACATTAACAAATAGTTAAATTATCAACACACTAATAGAAGGGGGCATCTAGAATGAGCTATGGTTAGGGCTACAGAATAGCCTTACAGAGATCTAAACCTGAAGATATGAGAGTAAATGTTACTAAACAGCAGGAAATTGTATTTAAAGGGAGGATTTCCTAGGGAAAATAGGGAAGAAAAGATGATCCTAAAGATGATGATGACATTTGCTTTAGGCGAAGAAGTCTGGCCACAAAAAGATCTAAATCCCAGAAGAAGGAATTGCCCTGTATTTCTGCCAGAATACATCTTCCAATAAAAACTTTGAAATTCTGAATTTCAGTTTGTTGTTGTTCTAAGAGGAGCCTTAACTCTTCTTCAAACAATAAAATACTGTAGCCTAAATATAATGAAGTTATATATTATTAAACCAAATATCTGACTATTCTGAACAAGGAAGAATAGAACCCTTTATATAGTTGAGTAAGTAAGATATATACGAGGGCTTGTCCGGAAAGTATAGAGCCATGTAACCATTCTCATTATATATAGACAATGGTTGGATTTTTTTCCCGGACAGCCCTCATATACACACACGAACAGATTAAGTGCCATGTCTAGCCAATAAAGTATTTAATAGCCAATAAAGTCTGTAGATTTTAGATTTCTGCACAACTAATGGATGCAGGTATATGAGTAATGATTTGGCTCTTGACCAATGTTATAAAAATTAGGGGTAAAAAACACACGCTAAAAGGTTTGCAATAAAATCTCATAAAGATCACTTCATTTTGTTACCAATAACCTATTTTCACTTATTTCACATACAAGGTCAACCTTTTCATTTTTCACAGTCTCATATAGAAAAATAAAACAGAATGGAAAAGGAATGTTCGAGAAATGCATACTAACATCAGTAAGCTAACTGCTGACAGTGATGAGGCAGGAAAACACCAGACAGAGCAGATCACTCAAGAAAGCACAACCATCTGGGATTATATAGTGAGGGTAGAAAAGAGGGATGAGAAATGTCAACAGTGTAATCACTAATGCCCAAAACTGGTGAGTTTGAGTCCTCAAGAGTTCATTTAGTTCATGCTACTTAAGAGAAAGGTAACAATACAGTAAATTTTAGAATGCATTTCAAATGCAGTATCTAGTACTATTGAGGCTACTGATTACCTCTAATAAGCCATCTTTTTGTTTTCCTCCCCACCTAACTTTCTTCCAATCAATGACTAAACCTGGTCTGGAAAGAGAGGACTGGAACAAAAGATTTGTTCAGAAAACTTTGATCTGAAAGCACAGCAATAACTGTGTTTTAAAGTTGAAAGTTGGAAGAACATGGGCAAAACTGAAGTCTAGATCATTTTACTTACCTTGAAAGACAAACAAATTTACTTTGAATACCATTTCTACAGAAATTTCTTCCCTCTCTAGCCTCCTTTCATCTTACTGCAATGAAAGTCACATAATGCCTTTATGTCAGTAGTTTGCAAAGTGGAGAGCCCCAAGCAGCAATATCAGCATCATCTGAAAACATCTCTGAAATACAAATTCTCAAGCCAGAACCCCAGGTCTACAGATTCAGAAACTCTGAGGGCAGGGAGAGCAATCTGTGCTTGACCAAGCTTTCCCTCCAGGTGATTCTGATGCCAAAGTTTGCAAACTACTCCAAATAATTTGAATGTAAAAGGCACAGAATTTTTGATTCACAGAACAAAATAAGTTTTAAAAGACTGAAGTGGCAAAAGGGAATAGGGAATGGTCTATATAACAATGGCATGTACCTTCCAGATGTTTCAGAAGTGCCCTACTGCTATTTCCATGGGCAGATATCAGAATGTTTTTGCCTTTTAAGACTTCAGGAGCAATCCTTTCATTCCAAAATGGAAGGAGTCTCTCCAGAACATTCTTCAAGCTCTCAGACCGTGGCAGTTGTTCCACGGGCACATCGCACACCTTATACCTCCGGTCGTTATAGATTTCATGGTAGTAAGGATGAGACTCCTCAATGGGTGGTGGGGTCACATTGTAGCTTCGTCTCCAGATCCTTACTTGTTCTTCACCGTGATTCAAAGCCATTTTCTCCCTATTGAGACCGATCAAGGCTCCATAGTGACGCTCATTCAGGCGCCAGGAGCTCTCCACTGGAACCCACTCCTGGCCCAGCTCTTCCAGAATCAGCCATGCGGTGTGGATGGACCGATTGAGGACGGATGTGAATACAAGATCAAACTCAAAGTTCAGGGCTTTGAGTTGCTTCCCACAGTTCCGGGCTTCCTCTAATCCTTCATTGTTAAGTTTCTGATCCACCCAACTACAAAAACGATTCTCTTTATTCCAAGCACCCTCTCCATGTCTTAACATAATTAGTTTGTATTTGGACATACTGGTGGTTGAGCTTCCCTCGTGCCTTCAAATGGGCCAATGTTCAAAGACAGAAACACATCTAGAAAGAGAACAAAAAGCATGTTATATTCTTCATTTAACAGCTGACTACCTGGGAATGACAACACCCTGTTTCTAAAATAAACTAGGATAATTCCTTTGAACAGTTTTGACATCAGACATCTGGCAACTCATACACTATGTCACATACAGGCATATTCTACAGATAATTAATTACTGGGAACCTAGTTGACTTAAATTTTCTGATGGATAGGTAGCATATTAATTGTATGATGTAAAATAACAGAACACTTCATTCTAATGGCATGCTGCATTTCCGCCAGATCAAAAGACAGTCTGTGCTTACAGAAGAGAGGATTTAACAGAACAAGTTGTAGATGTCTATCTATAAGGATGACTAGTAGCTGGGAACTCCCAGCACCTAGCAGCTGACTCTAGATCGAAGGAATCCTTCTCACTGTTTTTTCTCTGGTGGAAAAAGAAATATTGACCAGTCTCACCTATTATAGAAATTACTAAACATGTTAATTCAATGAATATTTATCTAGTATGTAAATTACTGATTGGTGGCAACTAGCTCTTCAATACCACTGGAAACTTGGGAAACCTAGCTCTGAAAACACAGCAAAAACAAGGCCAATACAACATCGAAACATCAAAACAACAGTAAAAGTAATTTAAAATGACATTAACCCCAAAGATGGCACTCACCTAAATAATGCCTGCCCTGCCTAAAGATCGAGCTTTTTTGACAGGAATAAATCCAGATGCAAAACAAGTTATCAAAGGCAAGCAGCTGAGAGATGCTGCCTGTAGAAACAGATTAACAGGAGCAGGTTTGTGGGAGTGAGAGGAAGCTCAGTGATAAGGAGGCCCTGTGTCCTCCTCCCAACTCTTTTTTTTTTTTTTTTCCCTAACCCTAACAACCCTAACCCTAACCCTAACCCTAACAACCCTAACCCTAAAACCCTAAAACCCTAAAACCCTAACCCTAAAACCCTAAAACCCTAACCCTAACCCTTTCCTCCCAACTCTTGAGCCATCCATCCTACACACACCAGCCATGTCTCAGTGGGAGAAGAATCTAGTAAAGTGGAACAGGCAACCCTAAAGTGTTCTGAACTTGCTAAATTAAGCTACTGACCCAAAGATCTGCTGGGTCCCCTCTTTGCCCCAGAGAACCTGTGGCCTGCTGCATCAACCTGCCTTCGCTCTCCTTGCAGTGGGCATACTCATATCAACCCTGACAAATACTGCTCAGTTTACATGCCCAGAGCTCTCCACCTCCACCCCAGCATTTCCCACACTGGGGAGTAAAGATTATAGGCACATCAGGGCTTGGTCTTCTGCCATTCTTGGCAACTTCCACTTAAACTGTGATTCAGCCAGTTATATAACAATCAGTGACAAAATTAATTGGAATCTAGATCTAATCTTCCTCCCTTTAGTAATTCCTAGAGATTCTTAAGGAGGAAAGGGATTTTAATACAAAGCTTCATATTTCAGTGGAAGGCACACAGAGGACCCGAGGAAAGCAGCAGATTGAGGGGATTTGCAAGTAGCTGAAAGGCTCCAGCAGTGAGGTGTATGATTTCCCTTTCTTGTTAAGCATCAGGTTTGAAACTTTAGTGCATGTGGAGCAGGGAAGTACGAGGTCACTGGAATGGCCTGAGCTCAGGGCTCAGGTGTAGCCGATGCCTCTGCCCTCAGCCCAAAGGAACATTAGGGTAACAGAAGAACAGAAAATGGGATGAAGGCATCTGGGCAGTGTTTGACTAGGTGACCACTGGTGCCCAGAATAATCATAAAGCTAATGAAGCTGAAGCGTTAGGGCCACTCCCTGGAACAAACTCCTTCCAAGATGCTGGGAGAGACCAAATAATGAATTTACATCATGGATGGGTGAGTGAGTGAGTGCATGAGAGTGTGTGTGTGTATGTGGAGAGAGAGAGAGAGAGATACAAAAGAAACATACTTTGTATTGTTTCTTTAAAGACCCCAATCCACCAATTAGTAGAAACTATAGGCTCATCAGAACCTGAATCTACCCCTTCATAACATTTACTGCCATGTTTTGGGGGTTGTGGAGAAGAGGGATGGAGAAAAGACAAGCTATCAAGTGTTCCTCTACTTCAACCGTTACTTTGTCTCACCAAGCAAGAGTCTCCTTATGCTAATGAGCTCTTTTCTCTTCAGATGAAGAGAGGTATGATGGACACATTTTGTAGGCAGAAGCACTTCTTCATCATCTTTTGATTATGAACTCTATCCAGGGAACAAAAAATGTAGCAATAGCATCATGAACACTCAGGCAACCTACCAACAAGGTTTGCAGTATTTTAATCTGCTACATTTGCTTACTGTAAGGAATAAAATAATTTACATGCTACCCCCACATATACACACACACACACACACACACACACACACCCTCAAAATACAGATACTGGAGCAGAGAATTAGTACTACAGCCACATAGGCTATACAAATACATACCCCTCACTCTAATGTACAAAGCTTGAATAGAGTAAGGTCCCAAACTATTGAGTGTATCCATCTCAGGTAAACAGTCATTTCCCTCTCCCCGCCTTTCAGCTATCAACTGATTTTTCCCACTTGATTAACTGCTGAATATTTACAAAGGAGGAGTTAAGATTTAAAGTTGGCAATCTAAGGTTTTAATCATCGTGCGAGCTGGTATACCAAGTGTTTACCAACAAACACACAATTCTAGTGAGTTTGATTTAAAGTTTAAGGCATGAGCTGCAAACACATATGTCCCAGTGGCCAGACAGATGTGTGAGGAGCAGCAATGCTGGGCTACGAGGGGAGGTGGGAACAGTGAACTGAAGAGAACAGATGAGCTTCTCTGATGGACACCGCTCTTGTGTAAATGGATGAAGCTTTGGTATAACCTGGTCTCACGGAATTAAGGGTACCATTCTTAGAACTTTTCTAGAGAACAAAAAGAAGATGGGACTGCTGAAATCAAAGACTGGAGAGTCTCGTGGCTATAAAGGGAAGGCGGGCTGTGCGCTTTCTGAGCTGTCCAGCACTTGGCTTCCATTTCCCTCTGTTTTTGCGGTCGTCTGTCAGACTTCAGCTACCAAAATGGTGAAACAGTTAGAGAACAAGTTGGCTTTTGAGGAAGCCTTGAACAGTGCCGGAGATAAACTCATAGTAGTTGACTTCTCAGCCACATGGTGTGGGCCTTGCAAAATGATCAAGCCTGTCTTTCATTCCCTGTGTGAAAAGTATTCCAATGTGGTATTCCTTAAGGTCGATGTGGATGACAGTCAGGATGCTGCTTTCAGAGTGTGAAGTGAAGTGCATGCTAACCTTCCAGTTTTTTTTAAATGGAAAAAAGGTGGGTGAATTTTCTGGAGCTAATAAGAACAAACTCGAATCCACCAGCAATGAATTAATCTAATCATGTTTTCAGAAAACAGCCATCGGCTGTTTAAAACTTGTAAATTTTTTTTTATTTACAAAAACAAAAGACCAATTACATTACACTCAACTGCAATCTAATTATAAATGAGAATAAAATATTCTGTTTAAAAAAAGACTGGAGAAAATGCAAGGCTTAAGAGTCAGACACAGAGAACCAATGAATTTTCCTTTGTTTTCAGCGTAAATAAATGTCTTTAAATATATAAAAATGATCATTTTAGTACCTACAAGTTCATATAAAAAAATAAAAGGAGTAGCTATTACTTAGCTCTAGCCTATTGCCCTGTGAGACTGAAGAACTGGGGTTCCTAGATTTACCAGTTTTCAGAAACACTGGAAATGTGCATTTTAATGTAATACCTGATAATAAAGACTGGTGACTAATTTGAATACATTTACAAAATGTTAGCCAAACAAAATACCGTATTTTCTGGCGTATAAGACGACCGGGCGTATAAGACGACCCCCTAATTTTACAGTTAAAACATAGGTTTAGGCCTATATTCGCTGTATAAGACTACAGCCTCGGAAGTGGGGGGTAGTCTTATACAGCGAATATAGGCCTAAACCTATGTTTTAACTGTAAAATTAGGGGGTCGTCTTATATGCCTATGTTCGCTGTATAAGACTGGGTAGTCTTATACAGCGAATATAGGCCTAAACCTATGTTTTAACTGTAAAATTAGGGGGTCGTCTTATACGCTGGAAAATACGGTATATCTGAAGGCTATATTAAGTCTGCTTGTGTAAGACTGTGACTTAAAGGAAAATCATCCCCTGGCCACAGATAATGGGGAGGCCATCATCCCAAGTAGATAGACCCCAAGCTTCCATGCCTTAATCCCAGCTTTCCTGTGTTATTGTCCAAAACACTCTTTCAAAGAGCAGACCCTCTAATCCCCGCATGTGCTGGGCTTCCTTGTGCCTTGACCCTCCTTCATCAAACCTTTTGCCATAGCCCTTCAGAGTCTCAGCTCTGTAATCAAACTCCCACTCAACTTTGGACTCTTCCTGGAATGCTTGCTCCAACTCTGAGCTATACCCATGCTGAAAATGGACTGAATGCAAAACTAAATCCCAGGTACCTGTTTCTCTCTTTCATGGGGGTGTTTTGTGCTTCAGATTCTGGGGAATGGGCAGGTGATGGACAGAGTCCTACTCCCTCTTTCTCAATGGTACTTCCTGATGAAATGTCTCCCACCTCACCATCTTTTTTTGGTAGGAGAGCTTTGATTCTGAGAGTCTTGTTATTTTCAGCTGGAGCTCTTTTCTCTCATTTATTAGCTACAAACTTCCTGAAAACTGAGCATCCTATTTAAAACCCTCAATTGCTTCCTGTTGATCCTAGGATAAACTTCAAAATCCTTATCGTGACCTGAAAGGCTTTGGTTTTATTTCCTTGAGCGTGGCATTTTCTTTCTTGCCTCAGGACCTCTGCTCATACTGTATCCTACACAGAACCCTCACCCAGCCAATCATCCCCTCTCCTCCACTGTCACGTCACCCTCATCCTATTTCAGGTAACATCCAGTCATCCTTCAGATATGCTATGTCCAATCAAAATACAATGCAAGTCACACATATACTCTGAAATTTTCTAAAAGTCACATTAAAAGATAAAAAGAAATGGGTGAAATTAACTTTATTAATATTTTATTTAACTCTATAGGTTCAAAATATGATAATTTCAACAATGATCTATCTAAAATTCTTAATAAGGTATTTTACATTCTTTTTACTATAGTAAATCTTTGAAACCTAGTGTGTGTTTTATCCTTAGAGCACATTTCAATTTGAACAAGTCACATTTCTAGGGTTCAATAGCCTCATGTGACCAGCGGCTGCTGTATTGAACAGCGCAGCTTTAGAGCTTAGCTTAAATGTTATTTTCTCTAGGCCAGTGGTTCTCCAACTCAAATCACAATCAACAGAATAACTGGTTAAAACAGATTGCTGGGCACCTCACTTTCAGAGCCTGACTGAGTAGGTCTGGGGTTGGCACTCAGCCTGAAATTTGCATTTCTAGCAAGCTCCCAGGTGATGCTGATACTGCTGGTTTGAGGACCATGCTTTGAGAACCTCTGATCTTAGCAGACTTCTCTGCCCTTCCTTCCTGCCCATTGGGAAGTGGTTAGACCTGCCTGGTATACACTCTTCCAGCACCCTGCTTTACAACCCGGTTGCAGTTGTGATGAGTCACTTGTGACATGTTACTTGTTCAACATCTATGTGCCCCATTAGACGGTAAGCTGCATCGTGGCTGGTCTTACTGCCGTAGAATCTAGCATAACAGTTGACACATACCTATGTACTTAGTAGGTATGTTGAATCAAAGTCAGACAAAAATGATTATATTGTGCTAATGAGGCTGAGGCATGACAGTTTTAGTGGGAACTTCCAAAATAAAAATAGTCAGTTGGCAAGCCTGAGATGTTAGAAAGCTTTATTAACTCAAGAATCTCAGCATATTTAATGGCAAAGCCAGAGCCAAGAATAATCATCCATTATATTTTTGTACACGCTACAGTTTAGAATGTTTATGAATGACCATAAGCTCCACAGAGAAAAGAGAGATTCTAATTAACTGGCTCAAAAATACAGCCACTAAATGGCAAATCAGGGTCTTCTCCTAATACCTGAGTTCCTCCCACCTCACCACTGAAGACTTCAGAGTCTTGGTTTGAGGATCTAGGCTCACTTGGCTTCACTTCACAGGAGCATCTCCAGTCACAACTTGTCTTTCCAAACACAGGCAGCACTTCATCAAATGAATACAAACAAGGTGAGGATAAAGGAGGGCTCACCTTATGAGTGTTCTTGAGAAAAACCTCAAGGCACAAAGTCAACTTGGGCAATAGTCACCCCAGTTTATAAAGAGGTACCCTATTAAGTATACTTCTTATCCTCAAATTAAAAACTGTTCTTTTTAAAAATCAAGCTCTATTTTTATTATTTTTTTTAATGGATTTTTTTCATGTTTTGCTTTGTTTTGGTAAAGCTCTCCATCCTAGAGTTGGTTCTTGAGGTTCCTCATTTATCCCTTGGCATGGGTTACCAACACTTGAATTAAGCACTAATTTTAGTCAATAATTTACATACCCCAGGCTGCCTTCCTTTTTAAAGTATAGCATGGCTTAAAAAATATTACTAAAAAAAATTTACTTTTGTATGACTGAGTCTCATCTTCCCACCCCTTCTTCTTTATTGTTTTGCCTTCCTTTTAGCCATTACTGTTTTAGTCCTCTGACACTGAACTTATGCCTTGCCTACTCTAATGAAATAGTGTCTCAAAAGATAGCCAGTAAGTTATTTGTTAATAAATGGAGATCATCTTCTCTCAGGATTCACACTCTGAAGCTGACTACTTCCTTGAAGGAAAAAAATTCTGTAAGATTTCAGTGCTGCATTTCCACCAGCTCTTCTACTGTTATGTCCTAATCTTGGGTCTCTGTATATTCCCACCCACCAGTGATAATACTATGATGATGAAGTTATCATATGATGTCAAAGCAGCTATCATTCATGGAGGGCTCACCATGTGCTTGGGACTATTTGAATTCTTCACCACCAATCTATGAAGGAGGTACAATGATTACTCCCACTTTACAGATGCAGAGACCGAGGAGGAGAGG
>PVKE010014807.1:21991-34484 GCA_004027555.1 Craseonycteris thonglongyai
CAGTGCATAGTTATTTCTATTTTACTTTTTGACAGATAGAGAGAGAGACAGAGACAGAGACAGTTAGAGAACCGAACTGTGGGAACTCCCCAGTTCAGCACGTGGGTCCTGCCTGGGCCGGAGCCGGGATTCGATCCTCGGTCCTCATGGCCTCAAAGCGAGCGCTCAACCCGCTGAGCCGTCCCGGCTTTCCCTGTCCTCCAGCTTTGCAAACCCAACTTTCCTTAATACTTAATCATACTAAAATGGATGATTTATAAATTCACAGACTCCAAATACTCATAAGTCTCCTCATTCTGGTCAGTTAATTTATTCTTCAAACATGTGTTACAAACCCCATTTGAACATAGAACAATGCTAGGCTTATGAGGAATATAGAATCCTACATGGATTGTGTCTTCAAGGACTGGTGAGTGAAAGGTGACATGTGTGTGTGTGACTAAAACAGAAAGTAACCCACACCATGAGACATAACTACATTTATAAGGTAGGTAGAAAAAGATTATTTCTGAGTAAGGCTTCATGGACACGGCACTATTTAAGCTAAATTTGGAAAGATGTTAAAAGATTTAGAGTTATAGAAAAAAAGACAAGTGAGTAGAGGCAAAGGAACAAATGCATTCATTAAATGGTGGTCCACTCAAACTGACTGGAGTATAGGCAGGGTGGCCATGTATCTGGTTTGCCTAGAGCAGTCTTGCTTTAGGCCTATTTCCCCAACATAATTATTATAGGGCCTCTTTCACACTCGAATGTCCCATTTAGAAAATTATATGATCCCCCTAAGTATAGGTTATAACAAGGAAGTAGGAGGAGACTGGTCTAGAAAGATAAGACTAAATAGTGGTCCCAGAAGGGCCATAAGCCAAAGAATGCAGGTTCTTCTATAAATATTGGGGCACCATGAAAGGCTGACGTGTTTTAGAAGGATCAGGCAGCACTTACAGACACAGAGAGAGATGGGCAAAACCAGGGATATGAATACTTGTGAGGCTTGTCTTGCACTAGAATAATGGCTGTTGAAATGAATGGGAAAACACTACAGCTTAGCTCAGGTGCTGGCAACTTTCTATAGAAGGCCAAATGGTAATTTTTTAGGCTTTGTGGACTATGTGGTCTCCGTTGCAATTAATCAATTCAGCCACTGTAGCTGAAAGTAGCTTTAGAAAATGCATAAATAAATAAATGAGGCTGCGTTCCAATAAGACTTTATGTGTAAGCACTGAAATTAGAATGTCATACAATTTTAATGCACATGAAATACTGTTAGTCTCTGGTTTATTTCAAACATTGAAAAATGTAATAAGTATTCATTGCTCGTGGGTTCTACAAAAGCAGGTAGCAGGCCAGAAGCCCTTAGTTTGTCAGTTACCTGGTTTAGCAGAATACCATACTCAGATCTACTAATCACATCAGAGTTTTGAGCCTTTAAGCATCCTGTCATGGGATAATCCCAACATTATAAATCACCTGATTACATTCTTGGCCAGAACTGCATGTACCTTGAGGAATGGAATTCCATTCATAATTGTTTTTATTCCTTATAGAATACAATACTCAGAACATTTACATCAGTCTCAGTGGTTTACTTTTGCATAACTGAATTATTTAATAATGTGTTCAAGATAAAACTATAGGGAAAAAATGATCCACCTTGTTATATCCAACTTCAAAAGGACAATCTGTCATTTTGACATACTTTACTTTTCTTAGACATCTTCACAAATCGTCACGGTGCCTCACACTTCAGATGAATGTATATTTGCTAAAGATTATGAGGTGCTATGCAACTGCCTTGGCAATAAAGAAACAAATAGATGAGTCAAAGAAAACACACTTTGCAGATGATTTGTTTTCAAATACCCTTCACCATAAATTTATATATATAATATATACTATGTAATATGTAATATATACACATATGTATGTATGTGTATATACACATATATACACATACATATATACATACACAGGGTGCCAAAGAAAATGTATACACATTTTAAAAAAGAAAAAAACTGTGTTAAAATGGTAATACTCAATATGTACCGATAACAAAAGACGAGTACAAGTTACATTTGACTTCTGCAATTATAAGAGATGCTCAAAGTGGTTACCATCTGCATCCAGACACTTCTGATTAGGTCAAACTACTGCTTGAGCAATGTTGACCAGAGTCTGCTTGTATTATTGCACATGCCATTTTAATTTACCATGCACCTCAAACTTACCACGAATGTGTGTACTCATTAGTCGTGTTGGGAGGTTCTGTTGCATACTCACGCCTCCACTGTCATTGTACTTCCACAACCTTCTCAAACTTCAAATACCACTTCAAAATGGTTTTGTGTTCTTCCAAAGACAACCACACTTCTGCCATTTTCTTTGGCTGCCCTGCCTGTCACAGTGACGCTAGCATTCGATTACCGCCATCTTTTGAGTGAACATCATACCACACATTGCTACTGTAATTCAATTCAACTTTGAAAAAAAATGCATACATAACATCTCTTAAAATGTATATACATTTTTTGGCACCCCTGTTGTGTGTGTGTGTGTGTGTATATTCCATCAAAATTGGCTATAGAGCAAAAAAATATGCTTTTCATAAATGGAAACTTAACTGAAGTTAAGTTTCAAGATTAGCATTTTTTGACAAGGCAGGGATGGAGAGGGTAGGTAGATAATGGACATGAAAGGCATTGCATTTACTAAGGTTACTACTATATTTCCAGAATTTCTAGTTTCAACAAATGTAGCATAACAATCTTGCTGCTGCCTCCTACTCCTGCCTCTTATTAAAATCGTATGATTTCACATACTTCCCTCTTCCCCACCATAACTGAGGCTTGTCCTATCTCCCAAATTAATGCTCCTGGGACATTGTTTCCTCTTTTCCCCAGGTGCTTGAAAAGAATTAGAGTCTAAAATTCTATAGTATGACAACTCCTGAATAGGTAGGGGAAATTATAGGATAAAGACCAGCCTAAAAAATTAGTTTGTCTTCTGTTTTGTTTCCAAAAATTAAGTAAGAAATGTGATCAATGATAATAATGTTGGAGTAAAATAAAGGCTACAGAGCCAGAGTTGCTTTGATCCAAAGCTTACCCTTAAACATTAAATATTCAAATGTTACCCTAGACTACTCAGATATTTTCCCAGGTCCAAATTTTCAATGCATAACTCTTAACCCCTATTGCATTAGGAACCTAACTCTACAGAAGACAGGCTGGCAATATTGGAGAATAAAAATTAAAAAAAGAGAGCAAGAGAGAGAGGTTAATCATGTTTCTGATCAATTAAAAAGGAACAGTTCTGAAGGGAACTGAAATCTGGAGCTCAGTTCCCTAAACTCTTAACAAAATATGCCTTCCCCAAAATCAAGCTCACTATTAAAAGTTCAAACATAACTGTACCTAAAAAATACCTACTGTTCCACCATCTATTACTTTTCCTAAAGCTTTATAGTAACTTTTCCATTTGTATTGTATTTACATTATAAGAACAACTCTACCAGAAAACACTATCACTTAAGTGTTTTCTAGGCACTATTACCTTGTCATTCTCCAGCTGATGAATGTATATTTGCTCAAGATTACCATTTGGCCTTCTACAGAAAGTTCCCAGCACCTCAGCTAAGCTGTAGTGTTTTTCACATTCATCTCCATCATATATCAACAGCCATTATCCTGGTAGATGTAACATCTACTAACAAACAGCCCCTACTGATCATTTGTTACAAGGGCAAGAAACCATAAAAGGTAAACCCATATTCACAAGGAAGAGATACATATATATGAGATGTGTTTGCCTGGGCATGTTGCTTGTTCCAGCCTCCATGGCATTACCGATGTGCGCAGTACCCACCCACCTCCTTCCTATCTCTGGTTAATTATTCCCCCATAGTAGTAGTTTTTGTCATTACAAACTATTTCCACCAAATCTCAAAAGTCTGAAGAAACCTGATCAGTCCCAGCTCCGCTACTTACTGAACAGTGTGGTCCTGACCATGTTATTTAAATTCTCTTGGGGAAGCCGGGATGGCTCAGTGGGTAAAGCGCTCACTTTGCAGCACCTGGGACCAAGGATCAAATCCCGGCCCGGGCCCATGCGGACCCATATGCTGAACTGGGGAGTTCCCTGAGTTCAGTTCTCTCTGTCTCTGTATCTCTCTCTCTCTCTCTCTCTCTCTCTCTCTCTCTCTCTCTGTCAAAAACAATAAAGAAATCCAAGGCTCAATGGTTAAAAAAAACAAAAACATTTAAATTCTCTTGACTTCAGGTCCCTTACCCAAAATGAAGATAATTAAATTCCTATTCTCAAGGGGTTATTAAGAAGATTGGGTAAAGCTGGGATGGCTCAGCAGGTAAAGCGCTCGTTTTGAAGCCCCGAGGACCGAGGACCGAGGACCGAGGACCGAGGACCAAGGACCGAGGACCGAGGATCGAATCCTGGCTCCGACCCATGCAGACCCACATGCTGAACTGGGGTGTGCCCCCAGTTCAGTTCTTGCCAGGACCTATGTGGGAGGCTCCTGGCCCAGTTCCTGCCCTGCGCAGCCCTGTGCCCACCTGTGGAGTGAAACTATATGGAAAACTAATGTCAACTATGGAGAGTGCTCTGGGTCCTCCCCCTTTTCTCTGTCTCTCTCTGTCTCTGTTTCTCTCTGTTAAAAATCAATAAAATAAATCTTTAAAAAAAAAAGAAGAAGATTGGTAGAGATGAAGCCTCTACCAAGGAATGAGAGGTATTCTTGATTGAATGAAGCAGACTTTGACGGGCACATAAAGACTTGCACATACCTAAGGCCCCAAAGCTAATCCTACCTTGCTGATGACATAAACAGAAGCAAAATCTGAGAATAATGTAAAATAGGGGGCAGGGGGAGGTAAAGAGAAAAGCTCAGATTAGGTAGTGGAAGGAGGAACAAAATCAAATGGAGTGTGTTTGTGTGTGTGTTGTGTGTGTGCACGCGCACCAGGGACATTGATGGTAAGATACAGTCCTAGAAGCATACCAAATACTAAACAATATTCTCCAATCCAAATGCTTTAGTGAGTGGCTGACGTTTAACTTACATTTTATAAAGTATGTTTTTTCCATATTTGTGGCCAGGTTTCAGTGAAAGATTTTTGTTATTAAGTAATTCTTTTGGTTCTACTTTCCCATATAAACATCCCCTCACACTAGATTTCATTCTAAGGATGTTCAAGGAACATCAGTTCAAATATTTGTGTGTCTTCTGTTCTCTGAGCACCAGACACATGAAGACGAAGGCATGGCTGAATTTATTATCAGTCATTACCTAAAATGAAAAGTGCCACTTAATTTCAACCAACGGTAGAAAGCAAAAGAGGAAGAGAGACTGAAAGATCTACCCAAACACTAACAGTATTTGCATCTGAGAGTGATGTAATAAAAAATGGCATTTTCTACCACATTACTCTTTGCTTTGGTTTGATTTGGTTTAAATATTAACACAATAAAACAGTTTTTCACAACTAGAAACTTTTATTTGCTAACATATTGGTAAGGAATTTACTGTAATGAGATTTTGTTTACATACTTGTGGTAGAAAATGTCTAATCTTCATTTTAAAACAGACTTTTAACACAGGCATGGATCTCAGAAATAATCTAATGCAACATCCGCTTTTTAAAGATGCAAAAATTAAGAGTCAAAGAGTTGAAGTGATTTGTTAAGGATTACACAAATAGCAACAGCTTCAAGACTAAAACCTAGGGGTCTTGCAACTCAGCTGTTTCCACAACCCATCTGATTGAACTATGCTTCTGTAAAGTCCACCACCATTTGAGTTTCATCGATGATGAGGTGCTACAGAAAAACAAAGATGGATAAAACCAGTCCCTGGCCTCAGGGGAGACAGTTTTAAAATAAAAGACAAATTAACACGTGTTCTGCTTTCCTTATAGAAAACCTTAGTAGCTACTGTTGAAAGTTAGCATTTGATTTTTTTTTTTCCCCCTCAAAGTCTGCATTCAGCCAATTAACACTGTGGTACCACTCACAAGCTACAAATCCTCCATAATTCGGAAGGGAGGTGGAAGGAGGACGGGAGTTATAAGAAGTTAGCTAACAACCAATTATCCTTCAAAACTTAACTGTAAACTTCATTTCCATTATGCATGTCTATTGCCCTTCTCTAGTAATACAGCTCTCATACTTTTTAAAGAAGGAGAAATAAATACACTTAATTTTTTATTTTTTTATGCTTAATGATTCCAAGAACCTGTGATTTAGCTGCAGTTTTGAGTGCTACATGAAACCATTGTAGATATCCACCTTCGCCTTTCATGGGATTCAAGTTTTCTCTGTCTACTTAGAATTTTAGGGCCAGGTCTACCACCGCCCTAATTATAGCAGCATGGCCCTGAAAACACACCGGGCTTCCTTCCAGAAGCCCTGCTACGGAAGGGGGTCTGCCACACGTTGCCTCGGGCGGCCAGGAGAGACGAGTTCATCACTCCCTTCAACTCCTATTTATTCTTGCCGTCAAGACACCACTACCAAGGCGAGTCCTCCAGTCGGCTGACAGACCTGTGACTCCCAGGGAGTCTCATTCTGAGAAAGGCACAGCAGAAAGAGACCTCAGGGATAAATGAAGGGTTGGCACTTGAGGGGCGGATGAGCGAGCGCCAGATTCAAAGACTAACCCGGGGGTATAAGGGAACGGGTCTCTCACTCCAAAATAAAACACCGCATCATTTTAAAACGGAAACGTTCTCAACAGCAATATTCTAAAACAAAACTACCACTCACCTGCAAAGAGGGAACCAGCAGCTGCCGCTCCTCAGAACCGTGGGGCAACCAGCGCCGCCTAGGATTCATCACTGCCCCCGGCATCAATGCTCTTTTCTAGCCCCGGCGCGAGAGGGGCAGGTCCTAACGCTCTACCTATTGGACAGCCGAGCTGTCACTCATTAACAGCTCCGCTTTCCTGCCCAGGAACAGGTCGAGGTCTTTTCCGTTTCCCAAATCCCTGGGGGAGAAAATGAGGCTCTGATTGGCTCGCTCCGGAGACGAGCACACTTCTTGACCAGTAAGGAGCTGGCTTCGGCGCCGGCGAGCGAGCTTGGGCCTGGGGGAAGTAGAGAACTAGAGCCGAGAGCGTCTCCCCACAATGGAAGTACCTCAGGCCTGGGGAACACTGAAGAGGCTGAGCTGCTAGAAAGCCTTTCGCTTTATAAAAGAGATACTTACCAATGTAAAGAAGTGTCGGCGAAATCTTGGAAGTGATGAGGTGATTCCTTCCTTCACTCGTGGGAAACTTCAACCCAGGGATGAAGGTGGGCAATTCTCGCAAAGGAAAGTTCCTGCTTTCTTCGTGGGTTTAAGTGGTGATTAAAGCCTTTGAAGTGCACGGTTTATGGACAGTAACTTATGCGCTCTTTCCCTTGGTGCTTTCATAGGAATTCTCCTTAGTACCTTGAGACTATTTTGGTTGGGAGAAAAATGATAAATTGAGTGCCCGAAATGCTTACAGAACATGAGGGGAGGATGGAGAGGAATGAGAATTACAAATTTGGAGGCCACAATTAGTGAACAAGGCAAACCTATAAAAATACCCAAAGTCTGACACGAGGCCTTATAAGCTTCAAAGCAGGCTAGAACTATCACACAAGGCTTTGAAGCATAAACGTCAGAACTTTTTTTGAATAGATGAGAAAGATAAGCAATGTTTGTTTGCTGACCACATGGGAAATTCCCCTTCTTGATTTGTAGAAGCTGTCCTACATAGTGTTTAGTGTCCTCTTTGGAATATTTGCCATTTCATCCACATAAATCCAGGAGATTTGTGCCTGCCAAGCAGGTCCTCAGAATATTTAAACATAAATTTGGAAAGATAATCTTTCCACATTTTTAATTCTGTGACACACTATGTATTGAATTCATTAAGACCCAAGTGTTTGTACTTAGTTCTGTATCTCATTTATCCTTATTAGAGCACAACAATTCCTCCTGGGATCCCAAAAATTAGATCTTTACTTCTGAGAGAATACAAATCCAAGGCCTAATGTGTCCCAGCAGTGGATAGACTCTATCTAGTGATAGCTGGAATTTAATTTGCACAAGACTAGAGTTCAGGTCAGAGCAATTGGAGAAGACGCCCAAGGCCACTCTCTAGCATACAATTTCCAAATCCTATATTCTTACCTACTTGCTCTTTCTTTTCTCTATAAAAGATGGAGGGAAAGCTTTTCTACTACAGAGCTTAACAAAGCTCTCTAACTCAGAGTGCCCAACACCCATACTCTGGAGGATAAAGACAGCCATTCACAAGTGCCAGAATTTTAGAGCATTTGATGTGTATGTGGGGATACTTACTCTGCACTTATGGACACCTGCTCATTGGATTTAGTTTTACTGTTATCAGGAATATCCATGGAATGATAGCTTGTCACATAGAACATTGACAATATCAAACATCACCTGCCTTTTAGAATCGCATTGCACAGGTGAAGAATATAAAATTTAAGATATTTATTCAGAATTAGCTGGTTGGGAGCAGAGTTGGGATGAGGATCCAAGGATCCAAGGTTGCTAATTCATAATTCCAGAAAAATATTTTCTTTTCCGATAGTTCCCTCCCCTCTCCTCCAAAAAGCAATGAAAAAAAATTTAAGATTACTAATTTTAGAATTAACGTATATTAAGACCAATCATGAGGAATTTGATTCTCGTATATCAAGCCATACAGATACTATGAAAATAAATCTGGTGTCTCAGTTCATTATTTTACTTCAAACAACTCTTGATGTAATCCCACTTTTCATGCAAACAAGAAATGATAACGGGAAGCTGGGATGGCTCAGTGGGTTAAGCTCTCGCTTTGCAGCCCCAGGGACCAAGGATTGAATCCCAGCCCAGGACTGTGCGGACTATATGCCAAACAGGGGTGTGGCCCCAATTTCGGTTCTTACTAAGACAAACTTCCCATGTGAGAGGCCCCCAGTTCGGCTTTCAGCTCACGAGGGGAAGGGGTGAATGCATCTCATGTGGGAGGCTCCCAGCCCAGTTACTGCCTTGCACAGTCCCCCCACCCACCTGTGTGGAACGAAACCATGTTGAAAACATGATGTACAACTATGGAGACTGCTCTAGGCCCTCCCACTTTTCTCTGTCTCTGTCTCTCTGTCTTAGTCTGTCTGTCAAAAACAATAAAATAAATCTTAAAAAAAAAAGAGGGGAAGCTGGGATGGCTCAGTGGTTTAAGCACTCGCTTTGAAGCCCCAGGGACCGAGGATCGAATCCCATCCCTGGCCCATCGGACCCATATGCTGAACTGGGGTGTGCCCCCAATTCAGTTCTTGCCGGGGATCTATGTGGGAGCCCCTGGCCCAGTTCCTACCCTGCGCAGCCTCATGCCCACCTGTGGAGTGAAACTATATGAAAAACTAATGCTGTCAACTATGGAGACTGCTCTGGGCCCTCCCCCTTCTCTCTGTCTCTCTCTGTCTCTCTGTCAAAATCAATAAAATAAATCTTAAAAAAAAAAAAAAAAAATGAAAACGCAGTAATTTATTATAGCTTTGTTGCCTCTTTGTTTTTCTATTATGTGTATATATTGGAAAATCAGTATTAATACATATGGTACTTTAAAGAATAGTATCAGATTGTCTTATTCAGGACCTGAGTAAAATACTATTTTATGATAGCATACATACATAGCCAAAATCATTTCACAACTATTAACAGAGCCATTAGCTTTTGCAGGTAAGGTTGAGCTGGTCTACCAAGTATCATAACATCATCCATTGACATAAACTATTCTGCCTTTTCCTTCCTCGGCAGAGCCATTGACTCCTTTCAGCGAACTCCAGAATTAGTTAGTCCTGTTGTCCAGACACATCATGATCTGATTGTTTGCTGCTAACGTCTAATCTCCCACCACACTATGCCTTCTTCAGGGTCAGATTAAAATCTGTGTCTCTTAATCTAGTGTAATAGGCTCCTGTTTGGCTTCCACCATTGCCCTTCTAAGTACAGGACCCAAAATTGGAAATTCTCTTAATAGATCAGCCATGTAGACCCACGGAAAGAATTTTTCAAGCCATCTGTCCTTTTCATTTCACCTGTTAAGACATAGAATCCTTATCTTGTAGAGTAGTGTGAAGAATAATGGAGGCAATTTTGAAATAGCTTTGCAGTCTCTGAAGGTACATTGCTTGACCTCAGCCTTTGTCTTTATTTGTGAAATAAGAATAATACCTGTGAACTTGCCACTGTGCACTTATGTTGGCAGCACTACACAAAAATTTGGTAAGGTTTCATAACCTTGCTATATCAGTGTCTCACAGCTGTGTTCATTTCAATGCGTGGTAGTATCTTACTGAATGGCATTCATTATTGTTGTTGCGTGTTTTTGTGTGCTGTTGCAAGAATGTCGGAGCTTGAATTAGAGCAATGAACAAACATTAAATTTCTTGTTAAACTTGGCAAGAGTGGAAATGAACTCAGGGACACATTAGTCCAAGTTTATGGGGATAATGCCATGAAGAAAATGGCAGACCAAGTAAACATCAGTAGAAAAACAGGAAAACCTTAACTGAAAATTTTTGCATGAGAAAGGTGTGTGCAGAAATGGTCCCAGAGGAGCTCACTGATGAACAAAAGCAAAGGAGAGTCACAGTTTGCCAAGACCTTTGGAGAGGCCAGACAATGTTTTGGGCCATCTTATCACTGGTCATGAAATATGGGTGTACCAATATGACCCTGAAAGAAAATGCAAGATGAAAGTCAGCCAGTTCTCCACAATCAAGAAAGTTTTGTCAGTCCAAATCAAGAGTCAAAACAATGTTGATAACCTTTCTTGATATCAGAGGGATTGTTCATTATGAATTTTTACCAACTGGACAGTCAACCAAATGGACTATTTGTAACAATTAGACAGTTTACAGATGTACAAGTCCACCTCACATCATTCATGCATCGTATTATGTGCCCATCACTCAGTATCAGTTCCCCTTCCATCACCTTATATCTAGTGCCCACTCCCACCTCCCCTCCCTCTCTCCCTCCCCCTTCCTCCCCCTCCCTCCGGCAATCACCAAGCTATTGAGTGTGTCCCAAATGGACTATTTGGAAGTGCTGAAAAGGCTGCATGAAAAAGACAAAAACCACCTGAACGTTTCACCAACTGATGGCTCTTGCATCATGACTGCACCAGCTCACACAGCACTGTATGTGAGGTAGTTTTTAGCGAGTAAACAAATAACTATTGGAACACCCTCCCTACTCACCTGATCTTGCCCCCAATGACCTTTTTCTTCACCCAAAGATAAAGGAAATATTGAAAGGAAGACATTTTGATGACATTCATGACATCAAGGGTTATACAACTATGGCATTGATGGCCATTCCAGAAAATGAGTTCCAAAATTGCTTTGAAAGGTGGACTAAGGCACTGGCTTCGATGTATAGCTTCCCAAGGGGAGTACTTCGAAGGTGATCATAGTGATACTCAGCAATGAGATAAAGAGTATGTATCACTTTTTTAGGACGAGTTCATGATCTTAATTGTCAGAACTCATAGGTGGCCAATGTGAAAATTAACTCAGATAATGCAGTTATACCTGACTCATCGAAAGCATTCAATAAATGTTAGTTATTCTTAACAATTACGGTAATGATAAATGTAGAGTGTTTTAATTACTCTTCTTGTAAGAACTCAAGAAAGTCTGGACTTTGTGCTTTCCTCCCCTTTCCTGGACCACTGCAGAGGTTATAGGACAGGAATTTCTCCAGTTACCTCGCTGCTACCCAGAGAGATGACTTTCAGGAAGTGAATGCCAAAGAGGGCACAGACCCAGTCGCAGGGCCAAGAACTTCCAGTATTGGAAAGTCTGAATTATGTAAAATTTCCCTACTCTTAACATTGAGCATCCTGGGGCAGGAAAAGAGCCAGGTTGATTTTTTTTTCCACTCTGAATTCTGGAGAACAACATAAACTCTTTGGAGTGTGGGACAAGGTTAAAAAAGGACAAAATATGCAGAGAATCAAAAGAGGCACTTCACCCTTTTACAAATTCTCTACCCCACTGCTCAGGAGAAAAAAAATTTTTTTTAAATGCTTGTTATTCTGTGGTGGTGAACAATGTAGTCTCAATTTATGCCCCAATGGACTTTGTTTTTCAACTGTTATATCATTATTGTAACTTTATATTAACAAATATTGTATTTATTGTATAAGGTTTAGAAAAAATTTAAAGCATCCATAATACTATCACTCAAAATTTATTAACAATTTTTATTGCCTTCTATTTTTTCCTATAAATCAGTTATTTTAAAAAGATTGGAACCCATGGTATATATACTGTATATACTATAGCATATATATTGCAGCAGTATTTATTTATGAATATCTCCAGTGTCATTTGATAGTCTTCAGTATATAATTCTCACATGACTATGCCTTCAGGTATTATGTCCCACAGTTCAACCAATCTCCTACTCTTGGGCATTGAGTTTGTCTTCA
>PVKE010014808.1:0-34387 GCA_004027555.1 Craseonycteris thonglongyai
AAAGAAAGAAAGAAAGAAAGAAAGAAAGAAAGAAAGAAAGAAAGAAAGAAAGAAAGAAAGAAAGAAAGAAAAGAGTGAAGCCAGGATGGCTCAGCATATTAAGCACTCGCTTTGCAGCCACAGGGTCTAAGGATCGAGTCCCAGTCCTGGCCCCAGTCCATGCGGACCCATATGTTAAACTGGGGTGTGCTCCCAGTTCAATTTTCACTGGGGCGAGCTTCCCATGTGGCAGGCCCCCAGCCTGGTTCCCACCCTGCACAACCCCTGCCCACCTCTGTGAAACGCAACTATGTCAAAAAACTGATGCCGAATAACTATGGAAACTGCTCTGTGCCCTCCCCCTTCTCTCTCTCTCTCTCTCTCTCTCTCTCTCTCTCTCTCTCTCTCTCTCTCTCTCTCTCTCTTTCTTTCTTTCCTCTCAAACAATAAAACAAATCTTAAAAAAAAGGGGGGGGCAGTTAGAATGGTTTAGCAGGTTAAGCACTTGCTTTGCAGCCCCAGGGTCCAAAGATCAAGCCCAAGTCCTGGCCCCGGCCCGTACAGACCCATATGCTGAACTGGGGTGTGGCCCCACTTTGGTTCTTGCTGGGGTGAGCTTTCCATGTGAGAGGCCCCTGGCCTGGTTTTCACCCTGTGTAGCACCCTGCCCACCTGTGTGGAACAAAATCATGTCGAAAACTGATGACGTACAACTATGGAGACTGATCTGAGCTCTCCCTGTCTCTTTCTGTCTCTGTCTTTCTGTCAAAAACACTAAAATAAATCTTTAGAGAGAGAGAGAGAGAGAGAGAGAGAGAGAGAGAAGTGAGAAATTCATCAGAATCAATCATTAGAAAGGTCCAAATACAACTTAGCCCCCAAATGGACAGATCCATAACATCAGTTACAGCACATTCATTCCTTAAATTGGGCTTTTGTAACTTAATTTTTCTTTTTTTTTTTAATTTTTAAAGGTAAGGTAAGGGGATAACAACGTATTGAGAGCCTACCATGCTATTTCATTTAGGTCGCATGACCACACATCCATGCAGTAGGTATTTTCAGCTCCGTTTTACATTTAAGCTGAGTGTCAGAGAGATGCGGTGGCTTGTACAAAGCTACCCACGTGGTAAGTGAAGGAACTGTACTTCATAATTGCCTTCTACCTGACTTCATGGTCTGTGCTTTTTACTATACAAGCTGATCTTAGGGACAAGTGTTTCCCAATACTGGTACCATTTCATGCTGCTTTTTAACTGCACAGATTTCATCAAAGACAATAGTAATTGCCTGTGGTCCAGTCCTCAGTTTCTTTATTTGAAAAATGATGGAGATGGATTAGGTTGTTCCTAGGATCTCGTCCAGCTGTTAATTCACAGAAAAAAAAAGAAAAGACTGAGTTTCTGAGTTTGCTATTATGCTGCAATAACAGTCACAAAATCAGTATATATTGTATGCTTCATCCAGTAATTGAAAGTATTATTTTTTTATTTTTTGTTTTTGTTTTTAGTGTCTTATGGAAACTGAAGTGAAACTATGTATTCAAAGGTAGTCTACTTTTACATGTAAACATGGCCATTTAAGATGTTTTCTCACCTGATAAAAATTTTGAAAAATTGTAACCCCTACTCGTCAGTGGTCAAATATAAAATCAAATCTTAATTTTGCCTGAAAAAGACAGTTGCTTCAATCAAAACTTACAACCATGTTCAAATGCAAAAATAATTGTTTTATAAGAAATAATCATTTTCATGAATTACAATAAAAATATCAGATAATATACCAGCTCCTTAAAGAGTTAACAGTATTTTCAAATTTCCAGAGGTCTCAAATTTTGATTATTTTACTTCCAAAATGAATGAAAGTGATCTTCATATTATTTTAAATGTTAATATAGGAGAAAGTAACCTAATATAAATATTTTTAGTAATTAGTCAATTCCTATATTAACATACAAGCAGGTTGAATCTTGAACTCAATAGCACCATCTAGTGGAAATCAACCACAAATGCTAGTTTTCTTTCACTGTTCTAAAAAGTGCCTCCAATAACCAATCCAGACAGCCAAAGAAATGGTGGGAACCTTCCTCAATAAGTTTTTTTCTTTGCAACAAAAATGTGATTTTTATTTTATAATAACTTAAACTCACTTATAGAACATACAGAACACTTCAATTAAATATTATTTAAGCGGAAGCCAGGATGGCTCAGTGGGTTAAATGCTCACTTTGCAACCCCAAGGACCAAGGACTAAATCCCAATGCTGGCCCATGTGGACCCATATGCTGAACTGGGGTGTTCTTCCCATACAGAAGGCTCCTAGCCCAGTTCCCACCCTGCATGCCACCACCACCCCCCCTTCCACCCCCCACCACCGCCCCTCTGCTCACCTCTGTGGAACAAAACCATGTCAAAACACTGATGCCATATAACTATGGAGACTGCTCTGGGCCCTCCCCCTTTCCTCTGTCTCTCTCTGTCTCTTTCTGTCTCTGTCAAAAATAATAAAAATAAATCTTTAAATATTATTTTAAAATGTTATAAATATCTAACTGAGCTTATTCTTAACCAATCTCATCATACTAAAATGTTCATAAATGTTATTGTAAGGGGTTAAATTTTGTGCATTTATATAAAAAATATATGTACATAAATATGTTATTCATTCACTCATTTATTACAAACAATTCTGAATTTATAATTTCTTTTCTTTTCTACTCCTGCTGCTGTGTTTACATAGAGTGATCTTGCATTAACTCCTGTACTCTGCTTAATCTTCTGTGAACTTGATTACAGTTAGGGTTGGGTTACGGTTATGGTTAGGGCTTTAGGGTTGCTAGGGCTAGGGCTAGGGTTAGGATTAGGGTTGTTTTAGAGTTAGGATGAAAGTGAAAATGAGAATAAAAGTACAGGTGAGAATGAGAGTGGGGGTGAGGGCGAGGGTTAGGGTGAGGGTTTTGGAATAGGGTTAGGATTAGTGTTAGTGTTAGGGTTTTGTTAGGGTTAGGTTTAGGGTTAGGATTAAGATTTTCTTATGGTTAGAGTTTTGTTAAGTTTAGAATTAGGGTTAGGGTTAGGGTTTTATTAGGGTTAGGGTTAGGGTCAGGGTTATGGGTTAGGGTTAGATTTAGGTTTAGGGTTAGGGTTAGGGTTTTGTTAGAAATAGAGTTAGAGTTATGGTTAGCATTAGGGTTAGGGTTTGGGTTGGTTTTAGGGTTAGGGTTAGGGTTAGAGTTAGGGTTATGGTTATAGTTATGGTTAGAGTTTGGGGATGGGTTAGGGTTAGGATTTCATTAGAGTTAGGGTTTTCTAGTGGTTGGGGTTTTGTTAGGATTAGGGTTAGGGTTTGGGTTAGGGTTTTGTTAGAGTTAGGGTTAGGTTTAGGCTTAGGTTTAGGGTTTTCAAATTAGGGTTTGGCTTAGGATTTAAGGGTTTGGTTAGGGTTACATTTAGGGTTCGGGTTTTATTAGAATTAGGGTTAGAGTTAGGATTAGGGTTAGATTTAGGGTTATAGTTGGTTTTAGGGTTAGAGTTAGAGTTTCAGGGTGAGGCTCAGGCTTAGGTTTAGGCTTAAGGTTTTAGGATTATAGCTAGGGTTCAGGTTTGGGTTGGGGTTAGGGTTCGGGTTTGGGTTCAGGTTAAACTTGTGTTGTTAGGGTTAGGGTTGTTTTAGAGTTAGTGTTAGGGATAGGGTTAGCATTGTTGGGTTAAGATTAGGGGTAGGGGTAGGGGTAGAGGTAGGTCTAGGATTAACGTTAGAAGTTTTAGTTAGGGTTAGCATTAGGGTTTTAGAGTTAGGGTTAAGGTTTTGTTAGTGTCAGGGTTAGGGTTTTGTTAGGGTTAGAATTTCCTAAGGGTTAGGGTTTGGTTAGGGTTAGGGTTTCATTAGAATTAGGGTTAGGGTTAAGGTTAGATTTAAGGTTAGTGTGTTGGGGTTAGGTTTAGAGTTTTAGGGTTATGGTTAGAGTTAGACTTAGGTTTAGGCTTAAGGTTTTAGGGTTAGGGTTCATGTTAGGTTAGGGTTAGGATTTTAGTTAAAATTTTGTTGTTAGGGTTGTTTTAGGTTTAGGGTTAGGGTTTTTAGTGTCAGGTTTAGGGTTAGGGTCAGGGTCAGGTTTAGGATTAGGTTTAGGGGTAGGATTATTTATTTATTTATTTATTTTATTTTATTTTTTTGTTTTGTTTTTTGACAGAGAAAGAGAGAGAGGAAGACAGATACAGAGACACAGAGAAAACTGAACTGGGGACAGCACATGGGTCCGCATGGGCCAGGGCCGGGACTCGATCCCTTGTCCCCAGCACTGCAAAGTGAGCACTCAACCCACCAAGCCATCTGAGCTTCCCCTAGGGGTAGGATTAAAAAAGTCTTATGCGAACTGAAACTTAATTGAACTCCAATGATACATGACTTTCCTCTTTCTTGCTATTTCTATTACTGTTGCTTCCTGAATTATTCAGGCTATCTGGCTCAAGCTGTACTTACTTCCATATGGTTCCATTCTTACTGCTACATGAAAAAAATATGTCCCTTTTTAAGCAGGGCAGTTCCGAAATTCTCTTCTAATCTTAGCCTGAGCAGTGGTTAAGACCAAGTCAGAGATAGTAAAATACTGCTTCTTGATAAAGTGCCACCACAAAGAACAACCAGGACCAAACAGGAAAAGAACAAATAACCTCCTCTGTGAATAGACTTGCTCCTTATTCCTGACAAAAACCATAGTCCAAATAAGAGAGAATGTAGGTTAATGGGGGTTTCAGAACTGAAAGATATCTGATGATTTTGTATTGTTCTCTATGTATAGGCTGCAAATAATTCTCCCACTCCAAGATGGTCTGAAAGACTGGAATTGCATGATTCACCACATTCCTTCTTCTTCTTTTTTTTTTTTTCCATCCCCCAGCTCTGGGATCCTAGAACTATGTGCTGACATTGAGTCTCCAGCAGCCACATCAGTGCCTCAGATTTTAATACCCATCCTCTTGGACTCTCTTGAATCATGAGTAAAAAAAAAAAGTATTATTAAGCCACTGAAATATTGGGATTGTTTGTATTTGTAGCATAACCCAGCCAATTTCTATGGACACAAAAGGTTAGTGAAATGTAAAATAAACAAATACATTTAACTGAATAAACACAAATACATCTTAATATTCTGAAAGCAAGTACAAAACGTATTATCCAGTCTCGACCATGTGGAAGTCCCACTTTGTTTGAGGATACTATACATGTTGTGTGTGGCATGTGACTTGCTGACACATCAACTGAACAAAGGAAGGAGTGTCTCCTTCCACATTTACAGCTGGTGACCTACTGCCAGTTTGTGTCCTTCTCATGTGTGTTCTTATGACTCAGGCTAAGCTACTCTAAAGGTCTTACTTTTCAGGGGAAAAGTCCACTTCCCCCTACCCCACCAGATCCAGAGTCAGTGGATACTTAACTACTCTGACCTCAGCCTCTTCCCTCACTTCATGTATCTATACCCATAGTTCTGCTTGATAATTAAGACAAGTATTCTCTGTCATAGGACTAACCTCCTCTAAGTTTGTGTGTCCAATGACAGAGGATCTCAAAGGAACCAGACTGCTCTTTCAACTTTCAGCTCAACAGAACTAATTTTGTTTCCCATAGGGGTGGCGTAGGGGGAAGTGGACTTTTCCCCTGAAAAGTAAGACCTTTAGAGTAGCTTAGCCTGAGTCATAAGAACACACATGAGAAGGACACAAACTGGCAGTAGGTCACCAGCTGTAAATGTGGAAGGAGACACTCCTAGTTCCTTCTTCATTCCTGAACCCATGATAATGGCAATGAGAAAACAGCATTTCTGAGTAACATTTCATCCTATTGGAAAATACCACCAACTTGGAAGGTGATATATTTCTGGTGGTTCTATAAATTAGTCTTCAAAAGTCATTCATCATTCTTAAAGACAAGCTATTCTGGATAATGGGGTAAGAGCACGACTCCATAAAAATTGGCCTTACTTCTTTTGTCCTAAACCAATTTTCTTGTTCAGAAATAGCACTGTAAAGAATACTAATACTGTGAATTAGACTTTCAAAAAGTTCACAGCTGGAATCAAAACACAAATCAGGGAAGCCGGGATGGCTCAGTGGGTTAAGCGCTCACTTTGCAGCACCGGGGACCGGGGATCAAGTCCCAACCCCGGCCCGTGTGGACCCATATGCTGAACTGGGGAGTTTTCCCAGTTCAGTTCTCTCTCTGTCTCTGTATCTCTCTCTCTCTGAATCTCTCTCTCTCTCTCTCTCTCTCTCTCTCTCTCTCTCTCTCTCTCTGTCTCTGTATCTCTCTCTCTCTGAATCTCTCTCTCTCTCTCTGTCAAAAACAATAAAAAAATAAATCTACAAACAAAAAACATGACTATCTCAGTAGATACAGAAAAAAAAAACATTAAAAAAAACAACACAAATCAATTTTGAAAATAAGGGTCCATTACAGTGATAGAAATCCCTGCTTCATATTGGAGGTGGTCCAACATAACCACTAGACCCTTATGTGACAGGACTGTCTTCTGTACCATCCTGGATAGGATGCCATATTGGGAACCATAAGTTGGTCAGTGCTACTGGCAGTCTGAGTCACCAGCAATGGTAGTGGCCACCTCTAATTTCATAAGCAAAGAGATCTTTGTGCTTTAGCCCATAAAAAGCTGTCATCCCTACTAACATGGCCACTTAATCTTGAGCCCATTGAACAAGAACTGGACTAGCTAAAAGCAAGATAGCATGTATAGGGCAAGTCATTTCTCCCCTTGGTTATTACGAGCTGCCTCTTCATTGACAGCTCTCCAGAAAGCATTTATTTGAATCACTAATGTCCTCACATTCTGGGCCCATTCTTGGATATATTTTCATATATTCTTCCAAAGCTTACTTGTCACTAATTCTCCAATTTTACTTCCTTCAAGCACTGACCAACTACCCAAACCATAAGTAAGTCCCTAACAATTGGTGTAGATTCACACCTCTTGCAATCTCTCTTTCCAATTAAAGCGGAACATGAGACACTACTTAAGTATCAGGTCACTGAAACTCCCTTTTCCATAATCACAAAGGCCATCTCTGAGTACTACAATACTACAGCACATCACTCCTGGCTAATGTGGAATGTCATGTGGAGCCATCTGTAAATCAAACTCAGTTTGCTTTCTTCCTCAGATAACTCAATAGGAGATCCCAGATGTGGTGGGTAGTAACGAGCTTACTAGTTCATTCAGAGATTGTTGGATCCCATATAGTCTTTTCAATATAATGTTGGAGAACTGCAATGATTTAAGGCTTATAGGAGTAGACAAAGCTTATTTTTTATGATGAGTCTCTCAAATCTCATGGTTAACTGTCATTTCAAGATCTGATGATAGGGGAAGCTGGGATGGCTTAGTGGGTTAAGCATTCACTTTGCAGCACCGGGGACCGAGGATCAAATCCCGGCCCCGGCCTGTGCGGACCCATATGCTGAACTGGGGAGTTCCCCCAGTTCAGTTCTCTCTCTATCTCTGTATCTCTCTCTTTCTCTCTCTCTGTCAAAAACAATAAAATAAATAAATAAATCTTAAAAAAAAAAAAAAAAGATCTGATGGTAAACCAAGAATTATTCTCAGTATTTACTTTCTGAAGATAGCATGGCTTTGCTCCAAAACCCTAAGGGTATGCTCTCTGAATTACTTGTCAGAGCCCAACACAGGCTCCCTTCAGTACCCCAAGAGCAAAGACTCTTGAAGCATCACAGATCCACCAGGACATGGGCAGAATGGCTTGAATAGCAAACTGGGCAAACTGAAGGACCTTTTTTTATTCTGGGCCACATTCAAAGCTCTTTGCTTTTGATTGTTGGGCTATTCAGTATTCAAAATGGAGCAGGGTACCAAAATATGGTAGATGTTGCCTCCTAAAACCAGGAGGTCTAAGAAGAAAGGCAGCTTTTACAGTAGTAGTGGGCACAAGAGTTTGCAACATGCATTTCATTTTAAAAGTAATATACTATAATGACCCAGATTTCTGAACCCTCTAGATACATCATAAGAGTGGCAAGTCCCTGAAATTTATGGAAAAGAGCTTCCACCCACTGATATATGTATAAATTAAGAGGCTATCTGACTCACAAAATTCTGTCAACATAATGTCACCAAAGTACTAAATCAATTCTATCTTATGGAATGGTGATATATTTAGGCTCCCAGCTGACTAAGTTATAGCAGGAAACAAAACATTGATGTCCTGAGGCAAGATAATAAAACATACTTCAGTGTAAAAGCAAACTTCTGGCATGTTCTGTTTATTGGGAAAAAGAGAGGGAGAAAAATGTATTTATTAGATCGACAGCTCCATAGAAGTTGCTCAGGGCTGTGTTTTTCTCCAGCAAAGATACACATCTATGTTTAGCATCATGTTGGACTAGATACTTTAAGAAACTCTTTTGCTACAGTACAACTAGATTCTAGAAAAAAGTAAAGCAAATGCAAGTTTAATGGATTTCTACCTCATACATTAGGTGTGTTAAAACCTAAATATGAGCAGTAAGCAAAACCAAAATTCAGAATTTCCCAGAAGGCAGAGGGCCCATAGAAAGTTATAATCTAGACATTGAATCTTCGGCTCACAGAAAGTGGAAGAGAGAATGGACAGAATTTGGAACTCCTATGTTATGCCACAGCCCTTGAAAATGCCTAGTAAGATTGCTGGTCAGAACAATAAACTTGTACCATACAGAAGCAAATGCAAGTCCCCATTGAAGAAAAGTTTTGCTTATTTAGAAACTCAGTATTTCTAAAGAGTAAGTTCTACTAGATGTGGGCTCAAAATTTAAAGAGAAAATAAAAACAAGTAATTGCTAAGACACACATAATAAACTACCATGAGTGAGAGTCAGTAGAGAAAAAAATAATGGTCTTTAGATATTAAAATTTTCAGAGAGAAAAAAATGTAATGATAATGTGAACGATGTCATTAAAGTTGTAACATGAGAGGAGCTCCTAGAAATTTCCCCTGGAAATTACAAAATATTGAACAGCTATAATTCAACAAAGTATTCCCTACTCAACAGACAAACACAGCTGAGAGATCTACTCACAAAACACCTGAAGATGAGCAAATTAGGGAAAACTGAGGAGAAAAAAAGGGGGCAGTGCAGAGATGGGGTCCAAAGTATGCAACCCAGAGCTCACTGCAGTCCCAGGAGAGAGAAGAAAGTGCAGAGGTCGGAGCCACGGGATGCAGCCCAGAGCTCACTATGGTCCCCAGAGGAAGAAGAAGTGCAAGAGTGGTGGGTGTGCCTTTTGTGGGCCCAAGCATTCCTGCCTGAGGGATCAGCACATAATACAGCTGAACCCAGCAGTCAAAGCAGAGACATCAAGGTGAAGACAGAATAGAGAAGAGTAAAAGTCCCCACTGCCCTCACTGCCCTCACTGCCCTCACTGCCCTCACTGCCCTCACTGCCCTCACTGCCCTCACTGCCCTCACTGCCCTCACTGCCCTCACTGCCAGGTAGAAAACAAATATGTGGAGCCTGGCTGCCTCCCTCGCATACACACACTCTTCCAGTGTTTCCATGAGTCACAGAAGAAACAGTAGCAGGGAGTGTCTGGTTAAAGAGCAGAATACCTACAACCCTGAGAACTGGGAGACAGTTTCTGAGCGGCAGACACATAGCACAGCTAATTCTGGAGACAAGGAAAGAGCTGTAGGAGTGATAAAGGTGTGGGCTGGCAGCCACCATTACCCGGAGCCACAAACATACCTATAACCTCTCTCAATTCACCCTGCTCCTACCTTTCCCAGCTGATCCCAGTGGGGGTGCCCAGGGCAGCTGAGACACACAAGTTCTGCATCTGACTGCAGGGGTAGCACTGGGGTTTTAGAGGTTCATGCCCATCACACACCACATCCTCCCACAAAGGTGATGCACTGAGACCAAGGCAACGGTCACAGAGGAAAAGCCCACCACCCAAGCAATCATCCACAATGAGAAGAAGAAATAACACAACAGAAAATAAAATGCTGTAGCTCAAGAGAAGGAAATAAAACGCTTGTGATACTTACTGAAAAGAAAAATAAACAAACAAACAAAAACAAAACTCTTCATATCTACTTGTTGCAGAGTCCATTTCTGTAAATAGATACCCAGGAAAAGAAACAAATTAATTGCTATGAATAGCCAGGGAGACAAAACTGCTCAAAAAGAAAATTTAAAAATCTCTAGAAAATGAGATTAAAGACATGGAAATATATTACTTTAATGACAGAGAACTCAAGATTGCAGTTCTAAAAGAACCCAATGAAAAGCAAGAAAACACAGACAGGCAGTTTAATGAACTCAGAAATAAAATCAACTAATAAAATAAATATTTTATCAAAGACATTAAAATTTTTAAACAGAATCAAATAGAAAATCTGGAGATGAAGAACTCAATAAAAGAAATGAATAATGAAATAGCTATTGTAGGAAACAGAGCTGACCAGATGGAGGAAACAAATAATAATATAGATGATTGAAATATGGATATGACACAGACGGAAGAAGAAAGACTTGAGAGTTAAATGAGAAAACTCTACAAGAATTATCTGACTCCATCAGAAAGAGCAACATAAGAATAATGAGTATTCCAGAAAAAGAATAGAATGATAAGAAAACAGAGTCTATTCAAACAAATAGTTGATAAGAATTTCCCAAACCTATGAAAGGAACTGAATCCTCAATTCTAAGAAACAAACAGAACACCTAACTACCTCAATCTCAACAGGCCTTCTTCTAGGCACATTATATTGAAGCTGTCAAAGATTAATGGCAAAGACAAAATTCTCAAGGCAACCAAGGAAAAAAAGATTGCAATCTATAAAGGGAAGCCCTTTAGATTATCATCAGACTTTTCAGCAGAAACTCTATTAGTCAGAAGGGAGTGAAGTCACATATTCAAACTACTGAAAGAGAAAAATTACCAGCCAATAATAATAAATTGAGAAAAGTTATCCTGTACATGTGAAGAGGAAATAAAGACATTTCCAGATATACAGAAGCTGAGGGAATTTGCTACCACAAGATCTGCATTACAGGAAATACTGAAGGAGGCTATTCAACCTGAAACAAAAAGTAAAAAAGATACAAAACCAGGAGCAAAATTACTAAAAGACAAAAGCAGAAAATGGCAACCCTTATACAGAATAGGGCTCTATACACCTAAACATACCATAAAGGGTAAAGAAGATAAAAACATTTTTAAAAGGTAAAGGAGAAGACAACTTGCTATTGGAACAGAGAAATCAACTCACAGCATAAATAGGGATAATTGGTGATAACAAAAACATAAAATGGGAAGAATTAAAGGTTTGAATTTGCAAAGAGGAATGGAGATAAGAAGCATGCTTAAGAAAAAGAGAACAAGTGTATATATATATGTATTTTTTTACATAAACTTAATGGTAATCATGACCCCCCCCAAAAAAAAAAAACAACAACAAAAATAAATCCAGAACAGAAATACATAACAGAGAGAAAGAGAGAGAGAAAACAGAGGGGGATAATCAGAGAACACCACTAAAATAAAATAAAAGACAAAAACTAAAAGGCACAGAAACTACGGAGATACTGAGCTACCAAAATACAAAAGATAGAGCGGCTATAGAAAATCCTCATATGTTAATAATTACCCTAACTGTAAATTGTCTGAGCTCACCAATTAAAAAGCACCAGAGAATATTGGATCAAAAACAAAACCCAACCACATGCCTCCTCTAAGAAACACAAGTCAGCTAAAAGGACAAATGAAGATTCAAAGTGAAAGGGTAGAAAATGATACTTTGAGCAAATGGCATCCAGGGAAAAGCAGGTATAGCTATACTTACATCTGCTATACTTATATCTGATGAAAGAGACTTCAGGATAAAAAGTATAACAGGAAAAAAATGCAACAGGAGACAAAGATGAATACTGCATAATGATAAAGGGGACAATACAACAAATAGATATCAAATTTCTTAATATATATGCCCCCAATTAGAAAATACCAAAATTTACAAAGCAACCAAAAACAGAACTAAAGAAAGAAACTGACAAAAACAGAATTATGGTAGAGGACCAAAACACTCCTTTGGCAGCTATGGTTAGGTCATCCAAAAAGAAAATCAATAAAAAAAACAGCTTTAAATGATACATTATACCAAATGGACATAATTGACATTTCCAAGACACTTCATCCTAAATTTTAAGACTATACATTTTTTTCTAGTTCATATAAAACATTCTTAAGGATAAACTATATGCTGGGACACAAAACTAGATTCAGCAAATTTAAGAAGATTAAAATCATATCAAGCATATTCTTTGACCACAAAGCTTTGTAGTTGGAGATCCACTGAGGGGGTGGGGGGAGGCAGAAAAAGGCATAAATACGTGGAGATTAAACAACATGCTATTAAATAATGACTGGGTCAAATAAGAAATAAAAGAGATAAAAAATATGTAGAAAGAAATGAGAATGAAAAAAACATCATATCAAAATTATTGGGATACAGAATTCAATCAAGAGAGATTCAAGATGGCAGAGTAGATAAAACACTGTGCCTGCTTCATTCTGTGAATGCATTATAATCACAACTAAATTATAGAACAACTAACTTGGACAGTTATCTGAAGTCTAGCTGAACAGAATTTTTATAACTAAGGATACAAAGAAGAAGCCCTGTTGAGACTGGTAGGAAAGGTAGAGATGTTAAACAAGCTGGCCTCTAACCTTAATGTGGAGGTTAAGAATCAGTAAGGATATCTAGGCCACAGAAGTTCTCCTCAGAGAAGTGAGGAACCTCAGCCTCATATAGATCTCTCCAATCCAGAGTACTGCTGCTGGGAAGTGGAGCCCCACATCTTGCTGTGACAAATAGTGGGGAATCCTACCATCTGGGTTGAATGGGAGGCTGAAGGAAACCCATACATTCTCTTAAAATGCCTGTACACAGACTCAGTCACTCATGAGCAGTCATCCTGAGCTCCAGCAGAACAGTGACTCAGGGGGTGTTGGAAGCATAGTGGGGACAGACTGATATATGCAGATTTGGGGCAAGAACTCAAGAATAGTTGCCACATTTCCTGAGTGGGGCCCTCCTCCCATGTAACTAATGAGCAAATGCCATCTATCTTGTTTTGTACCCTCTCCTCATAGGGCCAAATCTGAATCTGATTGGTCTAGGAAGCTTCTCCCATCTGACGCACTGGGACCCCAGTCCTCTAATGCCAGAGGCACTTTCTCTGCTAAGCAACCAACCTTGCCCACATTGCAAAATTTCTTGGAAAACTACCAGAGTCCTGCATTCTCCAGCCTGGCAGTGACTGGCCTCAGTGTATTTTGAGACTTTTGCTGAGTAGCTCCAGGCATAGCACTAGCACCAAACAAGAATCTACAGGAGCACACAGCACAGGAGACCATGTGGACTGTGCCAGGGCCTCACAGGGCACCTACTATATAAGGTTACCCAGAAATACTGGGAGACATAGCTAATCTACCTACTATACAGAAACAAACACAGAGAAACATCCAAAAGAAAAAAAACAAAGAAAAATAGAAAAAATAAATAAACAGATCCCAAATGAAAGAATATCAGAAAACTTTACAAAAATAACTAAACAAGATGGAGGCAACAACCTATTGAACACAGAGTTCAAAAAATGCTTATAAGGATGCTCAAAGAGCTTAGTGAGAACTTCAACAAAGAGGAGACAAGCATAAAGAAGGACATAGAAACTATTCTTTAAAAAGCAGAAAAAAGAATACAATAACTAAAATGCTGAATGGAATAAAAGGAATTATTAGCAGGCTAGATAAAGTAGAGGACTGAATCAATGATTTGGAAGACACAGTAGCAGAAAGCACCCAATCAAAACTGCAAAAAGAATCAAAATAACTGAGAATAGTTTAAGAGACCTTTGGGACAGTATCAAGTGTAACAACATTCCCATTATAGGCATACCAAAGGAAGAAGAAAGAGCGCAAGGGATTGGGGACCTATTTTAAGAAAGAATGACTAAAAACTTCCCTAACCTGGTAAAGGAAATAGACATATAAGCTCAGGAAGCACAGTAAGTCCCAAACAAGATGAACCCAAACAGGTCCATATCAAGACACATTATAATTAAAATGGCAAAGGTTAAAGTCAAATAGAGAATCCTAAAAGCAGCAAGGAAAAGGCAACTAGTAACTTATAAGAAAACTCACATAACACTGTCAGTTGATGTCTTAACAGAAATTTTGCGGGCCTGAAGAGATTGTCAAAAATATTCAACATGATGAAAAGCAAGGACCTACAACCAAGATTATTCTATCCAGCAAGGCTATCATTCATAAGCGAAGGATAGATAAAGAGTGTCCCAGACAAGAAAAAGCTAAAGGAGTTTATCACCACCAAACCAGCATTACAAGAAATTTTAGAGGGACTTCTTTAAGATGGAAAAAAAAGAAAAAAGGAAAAATTATAAGTAATAAACTGTCAATAGGTACATATATATCAACAATTACTTTCAATTAAAAGCTCCAGTCAAAAGACATGGAGGGTATTATGTTGAGTGAAGTGTGAGACAGAGAAAGATCAATGCAATTTAATTTTACTTATATGTGGAACATAAAGAAAATAAACAAACAAAACAAAAACTCATAGGTACAGAAAACATTTGAATGGTTTTCAGCTGGGAGGGAGGTTGGAGGTGTGGGCAAAAAAGGGGGACAGGATTAAGAAGTACAAATTTGTTGTTACAAAGTAGTTATAGGGATATAAGGTATAGCTTAAGAAATATAGTCCATAGTCAATAATATTGTAATAGCTCTGTGTGGTCACAGATAAGTACCAGATTTGCTGGGAGTGATAGCTGGGTGGGGTTGGGGCAAGATAAAAAGGTAAAGGAATTAAGAAATACAAATTGATAGTAATAAAAGTTATGGAGATATAAAGTAAAGCATAGGGAATGATATGGTAATAACTATGTATAGTGCCAGGTAGAAATTAGACTATTCAAGTAGATCACTTCTTAAATTATATAAATGTCTAACTGCTATGCTGTACACCTAAAATTAATATAAAATAATATTGAATGTAAATAAATGGTGGTACATTTATACAACAGTATATTACTCAGCCAAAATAATAATAATAATAATAATAATAATAATAATAATAATAATAATTTGCCATCTGCAACAATCAGGTTGGACCTAGAGTGTATCATACTGAGTGGAGTAAATCAGGCAGAGAAAGACAAATGTCATATGATCCTACTTGTATGTAGAATCTAAAGAACAAACTAAATGAACAAACAAAACAGAAACAGACCCATAGATACAAAAAGCATTTTGCTGGTTGACAAATGGGAGGGGGGTTGGAGAGGCAGGTGGAAAAAGGAGAAGGCATTAAGAAATACAAATTCATAGTTACAAACTAATAATGGGGTTGTAAAGTACAGCATGGGGAATACAGTCAATATTGTAATAAATATGTGTATGTGTAGTATCAGATAAGTTTTATTGGTTTGATGACTTCATAAGCTATATAAATGTCTCCACTGTTGTACACCTGAAACTAATATAATATTGTATGCCAAATGTAATTGAAAAATAAAATATTTAGATGCAGCAAAAACAATATTAAGAGAAAAATTTATATCATTACAGACTTATCTCAAAAAAAAAGAACATGAAAAATCCCAAGTAAACAACCTAACATTACATCTTAAAGAACTAGAGAAAGAAGGTGCAAATGAAACCCAAAGTCAGCAGAAGAAAGGAAATAATAAAAATTAGAGCAGAACTAAATGAAATACAAAACAAAAAGACAACTAAAAACCAATGCAACAAAGAGCTGGCTTTTGAAAAGATTAATAAAATTAACAACCCCCTGACTAGTTCACTAAGGTAAACCAAAAAAAGACACAAATAATCAAAATAAAAAAATAAGAGAGGAGAAATTATTATGTATACCACAAAAAAAAATTCAAAAGATCATACAAGGATACTATGAAGGAATATATGCCTTCAAATTCAATAACCTAGAAGAAATTGACAAGTTTTTAGAAATAAATAGCCTTCCTAGACTGAATCAAAAAGAACTGGATAATCAAAATAGACCAATTAATAGTAAGAAAATTGAAACAATCATCCAAAACTTCTGCAAAAGCAAAAGTCCAGGATGTATAGCTTTTCTACCAAACATTCAAAGAGAATTTAATACCTTTTACTCCTCAAACTCTTCCAAAAAACTGAAGAGACAATACTTCCCGCTTCATTGCATGAGGCCAACAATATCCTGACACAAAAACCTGGTAAAGATAACACAAAAACAAAAAAACAAATAAACAAACAAAATGACAGATCAATATATTAGATGACTACAGATGCAAAATCCTAAACAAAATACTAGACAATCAAATACAATAAATTAGAAAGATTATACATCACAATCAAGCAGGATTCATTCCAGAGGTACAAGGATGGTTTGAAATAAGCAAATTGACAAATGTGATACATCACATGAACAAAATAGAACATAAAAACCACATAATTATATCAATTGATGTAGAAAAAGCATTTGATATGATACAACATCCATTTATGATCAGAATACTTAATAAAATGGGTATAGAAGGAAAGTATCTCAACATAGTAAAGACCATATATGACAAACCCTCAGCTAATATCATCCTGAATGGTGAAAAAATAGGCTGACCATATTTCCTTGAGACAAAAATGGGATATTGAGATGACAAAAATGGAATTATGTAATATTCTATATTCATGAAAAAGTAAGACAAAAACAGAAGTTTTATTACATGAACATTTTTAGCTAACAATTATTTTTCAGTGACAGAACTCATAAAAATTTAGGTAGATGTAGAGGGGGCCTATGTTTCACCACAACCAGACTATGAATATTTCTCTGATGAAGTAATCTTATGCAGAAAATTTTGGTCTTTTAATATCTATCATAAAACTTCTCATGCTCCGTGACATAAAACAACCTAAACTCACTGCAAAAGAACATGGAAAGGGGCACAAGTGAATAACACTAATTCATTGCATATAGAACACACACACACAAAAACCACTTACAAATAAAACACATATCAATAAAATACTTATAAAATATCACATGAGCAGTTAAAAAAAAAAGAAAGAAACCTGCATGGCATAACACACTAAACACTGTAATGCAGGACTGCAATGGTCAGACTGCAAAAAAACATACACCAAAAAAAGAAAAGAAAAATGAATGAACACCCCAACTGCCATTACAGCTGGTATGTGCTAATGTCTCACCAGGGAATTCTTCTGTTTAAAAACAAACAAACACACAAAAACTATTAATTAGTCTGTTGAACCATAATATCAGTCTGAAAAGTCTAAGTCAAACTGAATGTAGGGCAGAAGGAATATCTATGAGTAAAATGAAGACAGAAATAATAGCAAAACTCACAGTCACTGCAGTCATACTCCTAACCTGATGGAAGCAAAAAGTCAGGTGAGCCCATTCAGGGTCTAATTATTCCTAACTCAAGAAGCCTGGCCCTAACTCAATAAAATACATTGAACTTCCTCTTTTTTCACACTAGTACTTTTGCTGCATGCATTTAGTAGAGTGCTCTATGATAAATAAACAACTCACATTCAGTTTTTTACAAAAAATTAAAGAGACAAAATTAACATTTATATTAAAACAGATGGCACAGTAAGAAAATACCAAAAAAATAACACCAATAAACAAAAAAAAACTAACAGTACTGTCCTCTTTAAAATGGTACATGTGGTCAGCCTACAAAAAATTGAAACCTTTTTGTTTAAAATCAGAAACAAGGGATGCTGGGATGGCTCAGTGGGTTAAGCACTCACCTTGCAGTCCTGGGGTCCAAGAATCAAATCCAGGCCCCGGCCCATGTGGACCCATATGCTGAACTGGGGTATGGCCCCAGTTTGTTTCTCACCAGGACTAGCTTCCCATGTGGGAGGCCCCAGAATCAGCCCCAAGCTATCAGGTGCATGTCTGCCATTGGTGCAGGGGGGTGGACCCCGGCCATGTTCCCATCCTGCACGGCCCCCTGCCCACCTGCATGGAATGAAACTACGCTGAAAACTGATGATATAATTTACAACTATGGAGACTGTTCTGGGCCCTCCCCCTTTGCTCTGTCTCTCTCTCTGTGAAGAACAATAAAATAAATCTTAACAAATAAAAATAAATAAAATAAAATCAGGAACAAGACAGGGATGCCCCATCACCACTATTATTCCACATAGTATTAGAAGTCCTAGCCAATACCACACAAGGTGAAAGCAATTAGGCAAGAGAAAAAAATAAAAGGTATCCAAACTGGGAATAAAAAAGTTAAATTGTGCTTTTTCGTAGATGACATGATTATTTATAAAGAAAAACCTAAATACGCCACCAAAATACTATTAGAAATAATAAATGAATACAATAAAGTTGCAGGATAGAAAAATCAATGTACAAAAACCCATTGAATTTTTATATATAGTACTAACAATAAAATTTCAGAAAAATAAATGATTTTCAATGCCTTTTACAATTGCAACCAAAATAATAAAAATTCCTACTAATAAACTTAATAAATGATGTGAAGGATTTACACACTGAAAATTATAAGATATTATTAAAGGGAATTAAAGACACAGAGAAATGGGAAGATATTCCATGTTTCATGGATTGGATGAGTGAACATAGTAGTTACAATGGTCATATTACCCAAAGCAATATACAAATTTAACGCAATCTTCATCAAAATCCCAGTGACATTTTTCAAGACCTAGATTTAAAAATCATCAGATTTCTATGGAATCACAAAAGACTGAGAATAGCCAAAGCAATCCGAGAAAAAAGAACAGGGCTGGAGGTATCCTATCGCTTGGCTTCAATTTAAACAACAAAGGCGAGTCAATAATCAACAGTGTGGTACTGGCATAAAAACAGATACAGTGGAAGAGAATTGAAAACCCAGAAACAAACCCACATATAATATGGGCAGATTTTTTTCAACAAAGAAGCCAAAAATATACAAAGGAGAAAAGAAAGCCTCTTCATTAAATGGTGCTGGGAAAATTGGAAAACCACATGCAAAAGAATGAATCTGGACTATGAACTCTCACCATAGACCGAAGTTAACTCAAAGTGGATTATTAAAGACCTGCACATAAGACCAGAAACAATAAAGTTCATAGAAGAAAGCATCGATATTAAACTTATAGACCTTGGATTCAGAGAGTACTTTATGAACTTGACCCCAAAGGCAAGGGAAGTAGAAGCAAAAATAAATGAATGGGATTATATCAAACTAAAATGTTTCTATACAGCAAAGGACACCATCAACTGAGTAAAAAGGAAACCAACCGAATGGGAGAATATATTTGCAAACAATGCCTCTGATCAAGGGCTAATATCTAAAATATATAAAGAACACATACAACTTAACAACAACAACAAATGATCCAATTAAAAAATGGGCAGAAGCTAAACAGACACTTCTCCCCAAAAGACATATGAACAGCCAACAGATACATGAAAAAATGCTCAACATCACTAGCAATTAGGGAAATGCAAATTAAAACCACAATGAAATACCACCTCACACCTGTTAGAATGGCTATAATTAACAAGACAAGGAATAACAAGTGCTGGAGAGGCTGTGGACAAAAAGGAACCCTCATACACTGCTGGTGGGAATGTAAACTGGTACAACCACTATGGAAGGCTGTATGGAGATTCCTCAAAAAATTACGAATGGAATTACCATATGATCCCGCCATCCCTCTACTGGGCATCTACCCAAAAAACCTGAAGACCTTAATCTTTAAAGATGTTTGTACCCGCATGTTCATCGCAGCACTGTTCACAGTGGCCAGAACATGGAAACAACCAAAATGCCCTTCGATAGATAACTGGATACAGAAGATGTGGTACATTTACACAATGGAATACTTCCATTAAGAAATGAAATACAGCAATTTGTGACAACATGGACGGACCTTGAAAACATCTTATTAAGCAAAATAAGTCAGACTGAAAGAAGAAAGAAACATGACCTCACTCATAGGTGGAATATAAAACTAAAAGTACCAAAGACACAAAAACTCACAAACATAGTCAGTGGTTTGGTGGTTGCCTGCGGGTGGGGGTGGGAAAGTGGGGGCAGAGCTGGGGGGAATGAGGAGGAGGCATCAAACGTAAAAAAATAATAATAAAATAAACTTGAAAAAAAACTCAAATAATAGACAACAGTAGCCTGTAGATTATAAGCAGGTGAATATAGTTAACACGTTCTAAGTTCCATGTATTGCCTGGAACTCTTCTAAATGTTGGGACTGAAGCAGGGGACAGACAAAAATATTGGCTCTCATAGAGCTTACATTCTTTTCTTTTGTATTGTTAAATTTATTGAGGTGACATTGATTAGTAAAAATTAAACAGGTTCCAGGTATACAATTCTATATTACTTCATCTATGTGTTCACCACTCAGTGGAGCTTACATTCTTTGTTTTTATTTAAAAGATTTGTTTTTATTGTTTTGACAGAAAGAGAGACAGAGAGAGACAAAGAAATGGGGGAGGGCCCAGAGAAGTCTCCATTGTTGTACATCATCAGCTTTTGACATGGTTTCGTTCCACACACATGGGTGGGAGGGGCAGGGCAGGGCAGGGCAGTAGGGAGTCAAGCAGGGTGGGAACCGGCCCAGGGCCTCCCATATGGGAGGGAGGCATGACGCCGCAAGCTGGGGGCCTAACTGCAGGCCTCCCACATGGGAATCACACCCCAGTTCAGCATATGGGTCCGCATGGGCTGGGGACGGGACTGGGACTTAATCCTTGGACCCCGGGGATGCAAAGCAAGCACTTAACCCACTGAGCCAACCCGGCTTCCCTGAGCTAACATTCTTAACACTTTACCTTCTTAAGGATTAATTTAAGAATGATTAACTTAAAAATTGTTATATATGCACAGTAATATTTCAAGATTTACATAACTTTTAAATCAATAAATTAAAAATAACAAAATTAAAAAGGATCAATCAATTCAAAATAAAACAAGAAAAATAAGCATAGAAATAGAAGATTGTATATAAAGTACAAGAAGTAGAGAAGAAGTACAATTTAATTGATATTCATAACCACCAATTCAGATAAAGATCAGATTGGACTTTTTTAATCCAGCTTTATGGTATTTAACAGATATATTCCTAAAACAGAAGGTAAAATAAAGAACAAAATTTGGTAAACAATACACTGTATATAGGGCTACACCATCTACTGCTGTCAATTTGTAGCTCAGATTGCCCAGAAAATACAATTTTTATAGTTTAGTGGGTTTGGTTTTTATCTGATTCTCAGTAACTTTTTAAAATTTAATTTACTTATGTTTTTTTCAATGAGAGGGGATTCATTAACAACATTCACACAGATGTGATAAAACTGATTTTTTCATTAGTCTCATTCTTGAAAGATTTATAAATTTTTCCATGATACTGATTTTCAAGCGTAGTCTCAGTTTAACTTAAATATTGATTTCTCTTAACATTCGCAGACCTTGTGCAAATTTTTATGTCAGGCAAAACTAAAGGAATCAACAAGCGCACATTCTTGTGGGTAATTATTCTTTGCGCTTTTCGGCGTTGTAAAATGTACACATTAGACAGCACTAACATACGGTGTGAAATATTACTTCCCCAGTTACACCACCAGAGAGCACCAAAGCACAAGTAATCAGCAAAAGCAAAGCATTTGAGAAAAAGCAAGACCACAGTTAAGTTCCTTCCACAGCTTTTTATAAAGAACACATCCAGCCAGGGAGAAGGCTCTTTGTGAATTGGTTTGGCTTAAAACGTTTTATTGTGATGAAGTACGTCTTAAAATCAAATAACTAGAGCATTTGGTGAAATTACTTTCTTCTCTAGGGATTTTACAGGTCACATAAGTGAAATAAAAATATTTTATTTATGTAGAAAGTTATTCTCCTGTGCCATTTCACTAAATAATTAATTGAAACAGCAATGCTGTGGATATACAAGGGGGACCCCAAAAACTCCGAAATAATCTGCTGGGGGGCGGACGGCTTGTAGTACAGGCTTCTCCCACTAGGTGAGTGTCTTAGGAGCCCATCTGCATTAGTGTACAAGCTGAGGTTTTTGTGAGAGGCTGTGTTGGCTTCAGTAAATTCTTTTTTGGAGACTCTTTCAATGGGTATACCCATTTTCTGATGGGTGATTTACACAAACAACATGCAGCATGACAACACACCTGCCCACACTGCACTGAGTGTTCAGAAGTTTTGGATCAAAAATGCCATGACCTCATGCCTCACCCTCCCTATTTACTTGATCTCCCCCGTGAGCAACTTTTTGGGGTTTTGTTTGTTTCCCAGGATGAAGAAAGTCCTCAACAGGATACATTTTTTGCCAATGTGGAATAGGTGAAACAAAAAACTGCAGAAGTACTAAAAGGCATCAAAATCTTTTTGAGTTCAAAAAATAATTTTTTTAAGATTTATTTTGTTTGAGAGGAGCGGGGGAGGGAGGCAGGAAGAGAGAGAGAGAGCGCGCGAGAGAGAGAGAGACACCCAGAGAAGTCTCCATAGTTGTGACAGTTTCATTCTACACTGGTGGATACAGGGCCAGGAACTGAACCTGGAGCCTTTGCTGCCACCTGGTGGCTAGCAGTTGTGCTACAGCATATGGGTTTGTACGGGTGAAGTCAGGATTTGATCCCCAGACCTCACGGTTGCAAGGCAAGTGCCCAACCTGTTGAGCCATCCCGGCATCCGCAATAACTTCTGAGCAGTGGAGAAAGCGTCTCGAAAGGTGTATTTCATCAAACGGGACTACTTTGAAGGTGACTGAAGTTTGAACATGTAAGAATAAATGCACAACGTTTTAAGACTAAATTTCAGTTTGGGAGTGGGGGATTCACCCTCATATTTGCCTCTTTCTCTTATTAATCTGTAAATGTAAAGCTTGTTGGGTCTGAGTCTTTCTTCTATTGGTAAATTCCTTTATTATATGATGGCTAGGCAGGGATACTGGACTCCTTTAGTTCATCAGAAAATGTTAGGCAACTGTCATATATTTAAACTCAGTAAGAGGATGGTTGACACATAGTAGGTGAGTTATTACTATCACAAGAACTATTAATAGTAGTATATGCCGTTACAATGGAGAATGCACTGGCTTTGGAGTCACTAGTTTGAACTCGAGTGTTGCAACTTCCTGATCCTGTTTTCCCACAGCTGTGCCACACTTCAGTCCTGTTCCTGGGATGCTCCAAGAATTCCCTTGCTTCAGGGTCTGGCTCTTAGTTCCTGTGCCAGGATTTTTCTTCCCCTTGACATCCAGTTGGCTTATTCTCTCATCTCCTTTGGGTATCACCTCTCATCCCAAAACTCCTTCTGTCCTTTCCCATAGTGCTTACAACATAAAGCATATCTTGCCTTCTCAAGTGTTTGTTAGAGATTCTCTACATTGGATGGTAAGCTCCATGAGAGCAGAAATACTCTCCTGCTTTGGTCACTCCTGTCTCTAGCAACTAGAATAGTGTCTGGCAAATAGGAAATGTCTGTTGAACAAGAGATGAATTCCAAGAATGTTATAACTGCTCATCATGTTATAAATCAATCAACTAACAGAGTAAAGTAACTGTTATGATGAAATTTTTTTTAAGACTTAATTTCTTAATTCCTATTATGGTTTGAACTTTCTTTTCTTTTTTGTGCCAAGCTTTAATTCGGGATAGGGGGGATCTAGAGGGGGCTGTGGAGGGAGACACTGGGCACCCATGAAGCATCAGCCTTGTAAGTGGAGGGACCTCCAGCTTCGGGCAGTATCGGGACTGAGGATATGTGGAGAAGGGTGCTGGCAGCAGGGTGCACAGGGCCTGGGAGGGCCAGTACTCAGGGGTCTTGTGCAAAAGATGACATTATGTGTCACGGGAGACCCAGGAGGGGGGCGAGGGTCACGCTAACAGCATACCAGTGACAGCTTACCGGGCTGGGCTTGGCAGCTACAGAATAGGGGGGAAATCACACATGGAGCCAGGGCAGAACCAGGTTCTTGGGTCCATAGTGGGCTCCAAGGTGACAGAGGGTAGTTGGGGAAAGTCTTGGGGGAAGGGCAATGCTGCTAGAATATCAGAGAGGCTCTATGTGGTAGGCAAGGGGCTCTGGGGAACTGAGTGTCAGGGGATTTGAGGGAAGTAGACCAGGGAGAGGACCTAGCACAGGAGTGAGGGCATGTGGGTGAGTCCAGGCCTTAAGAACAGGATTCAAGAAGTTGGCAAGGGGCTGGAGGCAGGGTCGGAGCACAGGTCAAGCAGGAAGGCAGAGGATGAAGAGAAGGCAGCTCCTGGCAAGCACTCCAAGGACAGGCCAGGATGCAGCTCTAAGAGACTCAAGTCATGCCATGGATGGTTAACAAGTCTCAAGAGGTCAGCCCTTTGAGGCTGGGGGTCAGGCAGGGCAAGCTGAGGGCAAGGATGTAGGGGCTTGGGGTGGCACTGGCAGGAAGGATATCGCATGCACAGAAGTGCCACCTATGCCCAGGCCTCTAACATGCCCATGGGACTGGAAAGTGCCAGCTGAGCTCTCAGACTCACAACATGAACTGACTCTAAACAAGAAGTCTTGAAATTGGCTTACTAGACAATGACCACCATTTTTATAATGACATGAAAGAAGGGTAAATGGGTGTATCCTCATAGTCCAAGTAATAGTTTGTGAGACTTTAACTGCAGTTTTATGCATGCAGTATGAATGTGTCATAAAAGCACAGCAGATGCTGATAACAGATCCAATACCTTTCCTATGAAAGGTCTGGAGACCTTCTACCTCCCACCGAAAGGATCTTCCTTGCAGGAAGGTAACCGCTCATTCATGGGGTCTTAGATTTGGAAGGATCAATCCCCGTGGCCTCATTTAATAATCCCAATCAGGTCATGTAGCTAGCTCACCTGTCTTGTTTTATAAGCCTTCATTGATATCACCCGACTTAGCACTTAAAGCAACTCAAAGAATACAATGCAAAAAGACAGTAAGATCGTCTGTTGGATGAGGTCACCAGTTTTCTCAGCAATGCTGTGGATAGCTTTAAGTCTTCCCTTGGGGTCTGAGCAACTTCCCAGGTCACGTAAAGGTCAAATGCATTCAGTGACAACCAGCTATGATAAGCCAAACACAGCACACATGTGATTCAGGCAAGTCAAGTTCCTAGGCATTTCCACTCAGGGCAGTATTCGAAGCCACCTAAGGAGCTTCACTTCCTAGCCCACTGCGTCCCTGTCAGAAGTAGAGTGTGATATATGACATGTTATCTCCTGCCTCCAACCCACTTTAACATTCCTATTCTTTAATTAATAATCATGCAACTACAATATTTTATTTCTTGACTCTATAAAGACAATAGGAGAAATCTTAAAGGCAGGCTGAGCACTCCCCACTTTACTACAAAGAAAGCAAAACAACTTTTTAAACTTCCCAAGAACATTTAGTGTTTTGATGTGATGTCTGTATGACCACCCCACCCAAGGTTATAACACTATCTGGCCCATTAAAGATGCTGAATAACACACAAGTGAGTAAACTAAAGCTGGTGGAATCTGAAAGTCAAGTTCTAGATTTTGATAGTTTAGTTATGGAAGATGCTACCAAGGAGGAAAAGTGGGTGAAGGTTACTACACAGGACTTCTTTGCGTGATTTTGCAACTTCCAGTGAAGTGTAATTTCTTCAAGGATCAAATGGGGGAAGCCAGGATGTCTCAGCAGGTTAAGTACCGGTATTCAATTTTTAGAACCCATAGACTGAGGATCAAATCCCAGCCCCTGCCCTTTTCCATCCATATGGTGAACTGAGCTGTGCTTCCCATGTGGGAGGCCCCAGTTCGGTTCTCGCCCTCCCCCTCAAACCCCCCGGTTTGACCCCTGGCTCAAGGGGGTGTGCTTCCCATGAGGGAGGTCCCCAGCCCAGTTCCCATCCTGCACGGACCCCGCCCACCTGTGTGGAATGAAATCATGTCAAAAACTGATGATGTCCAACTATGGAGACTGCTCTGGACCCTCCCCTACCGCTCTCTCTGCCTCTGTAAAAACAAACTAAATCTTTTTTTAAAAAAAGGATCAATAAAGAACTTTAAACAATATATTTAGTCTCTTTCCCATCCACCACCTTTTTTAAAACTGAAATTGTTAATTTACTTAACCAGAAATGTATTTCTAATTAGTAGAAATGGGCAGGTAAAGGAAAACTTTTAGAGCATGTTTAGTCTTACAGAAATATTTCATTATCTGAAAGATTATCAAGGAGTCTTAAGCCAACAAGTGTCCAATAGAAAAAATAACATAATGCAGATTTTAAATACATATTTAAAACTTGGCAGAAAAGATGCTGGGTAAATACTTCTTTCATTGAATTTCTTGATTGCTATGGTATAATCAAGTGTAAAGAGCTAGCGGTCGGTGAACTATCAGTCTTTAAAAGTATAAAGCATGGAAGACAGCTGCTTCAGGTTCCTCTTCTCCGTGAAGAGCTACCGGTAAGTTTTTTTATTAAGTCTCACACATTACTGTGACCCCTGCAACTTCCTAGATACTGATCTGTGGTGTTGCATTCCAGTAAAGTAAAGGATTCTGCATTTTTCTTAGCTCTCCTAATACCGATGGCCATGTTGAACCTTTTTCTGAACCCTGTGCTTCCAGAAAGAAGCAACAATTAAGAAATTCCTTACCTATGATGCTCTGAGAAACAGCTAACTACAAAAGATCACCTCCCCATGTAGTATCAGAATTCAGGGCTTGCCCCTTCCTCATGACTCCTTGTTCACCTGCCTCTATAATATGGCTGGGCAAAATGTCAACTGAGGTCCACTGGTGGACCACCAAGCAATTTGGCGGTGACCCCTGAAAAGAAAAGTGTCACAGCAGATGCCACGTTACACCAGGGCCTAGTGGCTAGGCAGCTGAACATAAGAGAAACATTTTTCACACCCACTCATACAGCTGCCAGAGGCGAGAATCAGCTCTTCATAATCGAGGTGGCTGTATGTACTTGAGCAAACAAAAAATAAATAACTAATGGATCATGACACTTGGGTAATTTAGAAGTAGCCCTTGCTCTGAAAAAGTCTACCTAGGTCTGCCCTATAAAAACTCCAAGCTTCCTTTTCTGTGAGACATTCTTCTGCAGAAATGAACATTCTCCCTATTACAATGGTCAGAATAAAATCATCTCCTTAACTGATGCATTTTGTCTTGCACACCAGTTTCCAGCCAAAGGTTTACTTGTTTGGTTTTTTTCCTGGGCCTTCTTATTCCAGGTAGTTAAAATGATGGTGGTAAATTTTTCCACTTTTCAGGTTCATTAAGAAACTAATTACATGATTGAGGTAAGATTAATGGCTTCTCAGTTTTACTAGCAAAATACTGGAGTGACACTGTTTTTGCATGAAGTGAAATAACTATATAACTTGTTCCACAATTATTTGTAAAACAGAAAACCTATGTCTAAGAGACTTTATAAAGTCTCTAAATTGTTCACCTCTGTTCCCCCAACTCCCCTAGATGACCTACATTTCACAGAAATAATAAAACCTGCCATGTGACAAGAATGCAAGAAGGTCCTTTTCTCATACACTTCTCGCTGCAGTTCTGAAAGATAGTTCCCACGTTTCTGAGAAAATAGCACAGCCTGTATGGAGGAGTATGCAGCTCTGGGGTAGAAGCCAGGGTTCAAATACTGGCTTAATCACCAAGTACCCATGTGACCTTGGGCAAGTTGCTTACCTATTTCTATCTGTTTTCTCCTCCTTAAAATGAGAATAACAGTACCTTCCTCACAGGGTTGTTGTGAGCTCATTTAACCAGTTAAATATATGCAAAGCACACATAATACCAGGCACATACAACTCAATCAAAATCATTTATTATGTTTGTGCAAGTTATTCTGTTATGAAACTGAGAATAACTTATTCAAGTTCATATAGCTAGAAACAGAATGCAAACTCAAATATTTCTGATTTTAAAGCTGATCCTTTCTGTTACATAGTACCACATATGCTAAGAGAACAATTAAAAAGAATCCCAATAAAAGAAAAACTAACAAATTTTATTAAATTCGAGCTTTGCTTTATGAAAGGGCAACTAAGTCAGAATGCAATATGGCTAATCCTCATTGAACAACCTATCCGTTCAACAACTGCTCCAATTTAGGACCAGGTCTCCAGCAAGGAGATTTGCCTTTCTCCGTCTTTGTCACGTTCCCAAAGTCGGTTAGTACCCACTACATGAAGCATTAGTAATTGTGCAAGACTGCATATTTTGTTTGTAAGTGTGGTATCGCATGATATCTATTGAAAAATATATACCCTAAGATGCCATGACACAATATAGAACATTTGCTTTTAATCTCCTTACTTATCAACCAATTTGCTTAAGGACAGACCTATTTGGTCATTAAGTGAGGAGTGCCTATATATGTAATTAACAATGAACTTAAACTGAGAATATCTAAAGAACTCTACAATTAAGACCGACAACAGAAAAGAAGCAAGACTTAACAATTTAAATTCAAATGAATGATATGTAACTAAAAAGTCAAAACATTTCAGTAATCAGGAAAATGTAAATTGAACCAAAATAAGACCCACTGGATATCCACCAGCCTGGCAAAAACTAAAATCTGCAAAGTAAATAAAGGAAATTGAGAAAAACAGTTCGGGGAAGTTTGGCAACATATAGTGAGATGATGATATACTATGAATCCCCAAAGACCTCAAGTGCAGTCTCAGTGTCTATGCCAGAGCAGTGGTTGTCAGTTAGAAGGAACGTGAAGCTCTGTACCTGAGGGCAGACTACTCCATGCATACTAGCTCTGTGCTCTTCTACTCGGTAAGGCTACAACATCCCCAAGCTTGAGGCTCTCCCTCCTCATCTTCCCCTCAAGAGCGGGGCCTACCTCAGCCAGTCCTACTGGGATGCACCGCCACAAGGTGTAAAGCCCCAAGGTAGTTTCACAATCCCTGTAAGAAAAGCACTGGCAATTATCCCTCTACATCTGATCCCATCTCATTAAGAGTTACAATTATTTAACAATTATTTACCAAAATTCCTAACATGTATTTTGGTCAACTTTAAACTAGTGATAATTACACAAGTAACTAGAACATAGGGGTCATAGAAAATTATTAAAGATCAACTTTAATTTAGGCATACATTTTTATTACAAAGAAGTGTGGTAGAGTTATCAACACAAGACTTTTGAAAATAGAATTAACTGTACTATTACCCATTAGAATAAATTGGGGGTGGGAGAATATAAATATGATTTTAAGAAAAAAGGAGAATAAAATTTTTAACATTAAGAATTTATTCACTAGAAAATGAATGGGTGTAGCTTTCAAATCATTATATTTGTATTCCATCTGATCCATTTACAATGTTCAAATTAATGCAGGGTTGTACATTAAAATGTTTTTATGTCAAAAATTACATTCATTATATTTTAACAAGTTGAACATTTTTACATATTTAATGTTGGAGATCCTTTTTTCCACAAACCTTTTATGTGCTATGCAAGCAAAAATGTTTTGAATATTTCTTTCCTGGATAAAGACATACATACACCACCCTACCTGTGCAAGAATATTCACAGTAACTGTCATCAACAGAATAAATAAATTATGCAGACTATGGATTGCTATGAATATAAAACAATTTATTATCATATAAAAATGAAAATAAATTACATCTTTGTACAAAACTATAAATGACTCTCAAATTTAATACTGAGGTGAAAGCACAGACATAAAAAATTCCTATGTTAATACTCACTTATGCCAATAACCAAGCAATTATATTGCTTCAGGATTTATGACAAATTATTTCATTACTCCCAAGAATTCCTTCCCTCTCCCCCATGAGAATTATGTAGTGTCCAGAGACTCATATTTTCCTATTGAATTGTTTCCCCACCTTTTTGACTTGTGTTTGCCAGGTGACATGCTTGAGTCAATTAAAGAGCAGATATGATACCTGTCATGTTCAATCAGAAGTTCCAAAAGACATCAAGAGTCCATGTCGGCTCTATAGCTCTTCTGGGTCCCAAAGAGAATTGTTCTTTTAACTTGGATTCGGGAATGAAGAGACATGGAAAGTATATCCCAAGCCAACCCTAAGCCCTCATAGATGCAAGAAACACGTTTGTTTTTGTAAGCCACTGAGATGTTGCTATTGTTCACAAGAGCAACAAAACTAGCAGTATGCAACATAGGTAGTAAAAAAAAATTGCCAGTTGCTCGGGTTCCAGTTAACGGAGAGCCTACTTACATTTATCTGACATCTAGTCTCCATGGGTGCTGGTTAACTTGAGTTTACTGTAAAAATTTTTGTTTTCTTTTCCCCATTGAAAATGTAAAAAAGGCAAAAGACAAACTTAAGAATTTGTCCTCTGCCTAACTCATTTCAAATATAAATTATTTGATATCCTTTTTCAATTAAATATTAAGCATTACCACCAAGACATATTACTATGAGACCAAATTTTACAATAAAAAAAACCCCACAGTTCATTTATCCTTGAACAATTTTGTCATGGAATGTTCTAAAATACTCTTTACACCAGAAAAAATACTTATATAGACTAATAAAACATTTATTAATAACACATTTTTTTTTGCTTTTCATCAATTCATCCAATAAATATGTACTAAGTGTCCTCTATGTAGGGGAATGAATAAAGACATATAGCGCCCCCATCATGAAATTGACAGTCTACATATTACAAATGTCTCATGTGGCAGCAAGAGCACTGGAGAATGCTGCAAAAAGGGTAAGGAATGACAGGAGTATGATTTTCATCAGGCAAGCCCTCTGATCAGTTTATGTATGCAAAAGATAAGGAAATGGAGGAATATCTGAGGAAATAATGTCCCAGGAAAAGGAACAGAGTTGCACTCATCATGCAATAGAAAGCTGCTTGGTAAGTTTGAGGAAGAGGGAGCTAGTAGGTATGACTCAGGTTGTGTTACATGGTGGCATGCTCTCAGTGAAACAAATGCTGCTTATGCCTCAGACATGGAAGCTACAGGGTCCCGGCACTTTTGATGGGCCCTCAAGTGTTTAAAATTACCTAATATAATACCGACAAACTCCCAACTATCTCTTCTGAGCCCAAACAGCACAGACAACTCTGGATCAAAGTTAGGCAACAGCTTTTAGCAGTATTCACCAAGAACTTTTGCATAGCTTGAGTTGCATTGATACAAATAGCAGCAACCAGGCAAAAGAGTATCAAGATATAAACTGTATGTCCCTTCAGTGAAACTTAGAAAAATTACTCTAAGTTCTGGAGAGACTACTAGGCTGGAAAGATATATGTCAGGCAACTCTAATACCTGAGAAGTGCTTAAAAACCCAACTTTTAAAATCTAATATGCTCACCTTCAGAAAATCCTTAATGCCTTCATACCAAAGGCAAATTACAAAAAATATATACAAAATGTTCACAAGAATCAATGAGTTACCCCTACTGGGATGCAGCATGGGGCTTATCCGGCAAAGCTGGTGAGCATAAGCAAAAAGTGACAAAGGTGACTAGCTACACAAGAAGAAATGCTTCTCTTCCGTCACATGGTTGCTTCTGAGGAGTGACAACCCACTTGAAAATTCTATTTCCCAGATATCCTTGCATCTATGCAGGGCAGTGAAATTTGTTCTCACCCTGGAATGTGACTTGGTGATATGTGACACCTCTAGGCCAAGCTAATTCAGCAGGTAAGACTTCACTCCTCCTCCCCTGCTCCTGGTCAGGCAGCTTTAAGTGAAGGATTGAGCCCTGGGGTGGCAATCCTAAAATGGGGGGTACATGGGTCCTTCAATCACATGTGGAAATCTGCCTGAATATCACACTAGTTCCTTGTAAAAACAAGAAATGAACTCTTCTTTTCTAAGAACTACTGAAATTTTGATGTTATCTATTATAGCAGTTACCGTTACTTCAACTAATAAGAGTATTTAACTGGGCTCCTAAATTTTAAGCTGAGAGCAAGTCAGGTAGCAATCTGTTTATACTAATATAATGGTATTTGCCAACTTTTAATAACAAGAGAATATGATTCCCAATTATAGTAGTAATAGTCCGCTTGTCTCTGCATGCAGAGTATTATAATAGTTAGTGGAATCTTAAAAGCAGCAGCAAAGGCTATAGCAATGAGACAAGCCCAACTTTCCAAATAAATCTGGGAGATGCCCACAAAACTTGGTGATGAAGTCTTCTAACAGGATCCAATTTTAAGTTCAAGATGCCTGTGTGGGACCCCTCAGCCCATCTCAGGACCCTCCTGCTCTGCAATCACAGCCATTTGATTCATTCCCACCCTCTACTCACTCATTTACCAGGCAGATTCCAGCCCTTCCATGCCCAACGAGCAGGTGAGTGGGGCAAGGGACACAAAAGTGGCAGCCTTTTAGGAGCAGAAGCTCTTTTATCCCAAATATTACAAATCAGTACCTCTACTCTTCAACTCCTATTTGCTCATTTCTAGTGGGATATGTATAAATTACCCTTATTCCAAACAGGAAATGCCATTTCGTTATTCTTAAGTGGAAAGAAAAGGCCCAGCTGAGAAGCTACTTTAGGTTTTAAAATCTATCTTGATTCAGTGATAAATTTTCTTTCTGCAGGGTAATTCACTAACCTGTAGACCTACTGAACCCAGAATTCGTGTTGTATTAACAATATATCATCTGGAGAGAAGGGGACAAGAGTATACAAAAGGAAATGTTCAAGGATTAAAGTTCTGACAGGGTGTCCCAGATTTGGAAAAAACAAAAATCTAGCTGACCTTTTATATTGTTCCAGATGTAACACAGTACACAAGATTAAAAGTAAAAACTACTTCCCTCTAAGGTGACCAGACGTCCCACTTTTGGCAGGACAGTCCCGATTTTTAACAATTTGTCCCGCGTCCCGTGGCGTTTTACAAAAGTCCCGATTTTTGGAAAGAATGCACAAGCTAGGGAACAGCGGTAGACAGACCACATTTTTAATCAAGAACCCCCTCCCCGCCAGTCAATGGTGTCCTGCTTTACCAATGTTAAAATCTGGTCACCTTACTCTAAACTCAACTGATTTTATATTCTTTTAAAGGAATATTTCTATTGTTTTGTCTGAGTTAATTGGGAATCTCCTCTCTTCTGAGAAAAGGAAAAGTAGAATTTCATAAGTCAGTAAGTTCGGTGTAGTCCAGCAAGCCAGACATGAGAGCAGTAAGCCAAACCAGCTGATGTGCCCAGGAGGTTGGTAGAGAGGCTCGCAAACCAGACTTTCACACGGAGTCAGGCTGTATATTTGGACCCATTTCTTCATGAGCTGAACGGGCATCTTGAGATTTTCTTAAAAGTCAGGTCTCTGTTATGGTTTTCTCTTTTATTGTTAATTAGAATTACTTTGGTTAGTAAAATTTACATAGGTTCCACATGTACAACTCTATAGTACTTTGTCTATGTGTTACAATATGTGTTCATCACCCAGAGTCAGCTTTCTTTCCATCACCATATATTTAACTCCCCTTCTCTACTCCCAACTCACCTCTTCTGTTCAGTGGCCAAGTCATGGAAACAACCAAAGTGCCCTTTGATAGATGACTGGATAAAAAAGCTGTGGTACATATGTACAATGGAATATTACTCAGCTATAAAAAAAAAATGCAATACTGCCACTTGCAACATGGATGGAACCGGAGATCACGCTAAGCGAAATAAGCCAGACAGAAAAAGCTAAGAACCACATGACTTCACTCATAAGTGGAATATAAAACTGAAAGGTTTTCTAGTGTTTTTAAACTAAAGCAATTTACATATAAATCTTCCCAACCAGTCATTAGTCCTGGGCTCCTTTGTCAAAAGCCTGGGTCTGTGAACACAGATCACAGTGACCAGCAGAGCACTGGCCTGATGGGCAGCACAATCCGGCTTGAAAGAGTCAGATCTAATGTCACTGGCTCAAAAATAAAAATGGCAGCACTTACGAAGGAAGAGAGTGATAACTATCCCTGTGGTCTGGTCACATTAGAAAGACAATGACATCATTCATCATCAATATTTATTGGTTGCCTATTGGGTGTGCAAGGCATTATGCCAGGCGCTTGGGGAAGATACAAAGATAAATCTGACTAGACTGCCCTCAAAGAGCTTACAGTCTACTACAGGAGCATATGGTGTCTGGAGAGGTATTTTAGATGTAATTAACCTCCCCCCGCCCCCAAACCCCACAAAGAAAATAACAGGAAAAAAAAAAAAAGAGACAGGAAAGAGAAAGTTCACTAGACTTGGTTTCATCCTTTTAGTTCAGCAGCTTCACACAAAAAGCATAAATCTGAA
>PVKE010014809.1:0-34381 GCA_004027555.1 Craseonycteris thonglongyai
TCATGGAGCTTATCTTATGTAATGTTTCAGTTAAGTTTATTAATTAGCCTTTTTAAAATTGAAGAATCACCAAAAAAATGTGGACAGATCCTAAGAGTACAGCTTTAACTATATATATAAAATCTCAAAGTGAATACACTTAACCTAGGTGGTGTTCTAGAAACAGCACCCCAAATGCCCCCTTTCTGCCTTTCTTAGTCAGGACTCCTACCCTTCACTCTCTTTTTAAAAGTGTCACTAGTTACTTTTGGATTACATGCATGTTGAGTCCATGATCATATTCATCCACATGCAATTGAGAGTTGATTAAATGACTTCATTATTCTAAGGTTCTAATAGTGAACTTCATACAAGTGAGAACTCTGCTATGGTTACAAGCCCTAAGGTCAGTTTATTTCAGATTTTCTTCACTAAACAAAATATGTTAGTAAAAATATCAAACAAATCACATTTTCATATTAATTTGTCATTTATAAGTAAATATTTTGTTTATTGCTAAGCAGCCAAGGTCATTGACAAAGAAATATAAAAGAAGTATTTGCATCAGATCTTAACAAACATAGAAGAGAGTATAGTTCACTTCTTTCTTTTCTGCTCACTTTATACCTTGACATCTGCATTTAATTAAAGGGTTTATCTATATGAGTGGTCAGTGGGGAAAGGCTTTCATAACTAGATTCAAGGACTGAAAGGTCTTTGTATAAGGCCTGATGTTGATGCTTGCAGATTATTATTTCTGTGTGTGTGTGATTGGAGGATTATTGTTGTGACGGTTTCTTGAAGGAAACCCTTTTCTCCACGCAGGCTGATAATCACCGAATCAGAAAACCAAGTATTGCTGGGTCATATGATGCATTCGTTTCTTTTAAAACATCTAAGGGATAGATTTTTTTATTGACATTTGAGGATTAATAAAAGTGAAAATGCAAACTTAAATTATTATATTCAGATTTAAGAGAACTTGATCAGTTTATCTACATTTGATTGAAAGAACAGTAATCTCTGAGTCATAATCCTCAAGGTTTACTTCCTTCTCAGTCTGAAAATATCAATACTCCAAAATGGTACTCATACTTAAAACCAAGGTTAGACATGAATTTAAAATTCGGTCATTCTCTGTGTTTTTATTGACTTAATTTTTTTAGAGCAGTTTAAGGTTCACAGCAATTGTGAGGGGAAGGCACAGAGCTTTCCTGTATATCCCCTACCCCAACTCATGCATGGCCTCCCCCATTAAAAACATCCCCAGTCAGAATGGTACATTTGTTACAAGTGATAAACTTACTCATAAGCACCCGAAGTCCATAGTTTACATTATGGTTTATTTTGGGTGCTGTGCATTGTATGGGCTTGGACAACTGTTTAATGACATATATCCATCATTATGATATACAAGAATATTTTCACTGCCATAAAAATCCTCTGTGTTCCACATATTCATCCACCCTTGCCCAGACCCATCACACTCTATTTTTAGAGGAGCAATCTACAGAATTGGAAATGTGGAAGCAAAAGATTCAGAACAAAGTCCAGTAAGTCAAATCCCTTTCTATGCCACCTACGTAAATGAAAGACCTCACACTCTGAGATGATGTATTGAATTGGGTTTTATGTGGAAATGGAAAGCAGCGATATCCCAGGAGTGACTTCAGTTATAACATGTAAGGTTTCATCTAATTTACTATAATATTTAGAGAATTTCTCTAGCTATCCAAATTTATACTCAGTAGATTTTATCCTACTGTAGTGTTAACAAGAAGAAATTTTACTTAGAATGGAATCTATCATTTGATATACATGACGCTTAATTTTCATGTGGTTAGAAAATGTCCAAAGCATCCTTTGATCCTAAAAGTTTGTTATCTATGATTAAGAAAACAACCATAGACAAAGATTTTTTTTCTTATGAAACATATTGGAATTCATTTTAATCACTTCTATAAGAAAATTCTTGTCCCCCATGGTTACAGTAGACATGATACGGCATGAATTTAGATACTGCTTTCATACAGGTGAATGAGGTTATGTTTACTTTTTTTTTTTTTTTTATTCAAAGAGGCACTTTTTCCCTCCCCTAATCCCACAATTTAACATTTGGCTTAATTATATTTACTTGTAGATAGCTTTCTACTATTGGTTTCTAATTTAAGTTTATTGTGTTTATATAACACATCTATGTTTTCACTTTGAAATTTATTGAGACTTGCTTTATAGTCCAACATATGGTCTATCCTGGAGCCATGTGCTCTAAAAAAGAATGTGTATTCCATAATCATTGAAGTGCTCTCTATACGGGCACTTAGGTTAATTTGATTGAAGGTGTTGTTCCTAAATTTTCTATATTCTTACTGAAGTTCTCTTGATTTATTTTTATCAGTTACTTAGAAAGGAGTATTAAACATCTTAACTATAATTGTAGATATTTCTGTTTCTTCCTGTAGTTCTGTCACTTTTTGCTTCACGTATTTTGAAACTTACATACACATTAAAATTATTATTTTTTCCTGATGAATTGGCCCTTTTATTCTTATGAAATGTTTCTCCTTGTCTCTGGTAATATGTCTTCTCTTGATGTCTACCGTACCTGATATTTTAATATAGCCTGCTCTTTTATATTTAGTGTTACTGTAGTACAACTGGCATAACCTTCCATCCTTATACTTTTAAACTGAGTTTTTAATAGTAAAGTGTAATTCTTATGAAAAGTGTATACTTGGGTCTTTCTTTTTTGTCCAGTCTGACAATCTCTGCTTTTTAAATGGCAATTATTTTATTTAAGTACATTAAAGAGATCACTGTACTGAGAAGCCCCCTCCCCCACCACTTCTGCCCCTACCCCCCTCCTTTTTCTTTTTCTTTGAAATCTACTTTTTTATGGGTGAGTTTAGTCCATTTCCATCTAATGTGATTATTGATATGGTTGGGTTTAAGCCTATCTTAGTAATTATTATATATTTATGCCATCTGCTTTTTATTCAGTTTTTCTTTGTTTTCTGCCATTTTTTGAATAACTCAAATTTAGTTTTTTAATTCCATTTCATCTCCTTCATAGGCTATTTTTTAAAGTAGTAACTCTAGGACATCCTTAAGTCTATCATGAATTAATACTATAGCATTTCATATACAATGTAAGAACTTGAGAATATTATACTTCCATTTGTCCACTTCCCTTTCTGTGTGCTGTTATTATACATTTTACTTATGCACATTGTATTTTTTTGAATATCAAACAAGAGAAAAGTGCTATACTCACCTACATAATTATCATTCTTGGCATTTTTCATCCTTTCCCATAGGTCTAAGTTTCTGTTTGGTATCATATGAAGGACTTTCTTTAACATGTGTTTTAGTAGGCCTGCTGATAATGAATTCTCTCACTCTTGTTGAATTGAAAACAGTCAATTTCACTTTTATTTCTAAAGGGTATTTTTGCTGAATATAGAATTGTACACTGATTTTTCTTTTTTTCCTTACAGCATTTCCATCATTATTTGTTATGAGAAGTCAACTATCATCCTCATCTTTGTTCAACCCTGTCCCTGGATGCTTTTAGGATTATTTTTTCTTTAGCATTCGTTTTTAACAGTTTGTTTCTAATATGACTAAGCATGGTTTTATTTGTCTTTAAGCAACATGGAGATCTTTGAGAGTCTTGCATATATGTGTTGATTTTTTTTTTTCCAGTCAAATTTAGAAAATTCTTGGCCCTTAATCTTTAGATTTCTTTTTTTTTCTCTCACTCATCTCTCTCTCTAGGACTCTAAATTACACATATGTAAGACCACTGATATTGTCTCATAGATCACTGAAGGGGGTCTTAATTTTTTCTAGCTTTTTTCTCTGTACTTAAGTTTGGATAGTTTTTATTAACCATTCTTCAAGTTTGTTGATCTTTTCTTTTACAATGTTTAATGTGTTGGTAAGTCCACCTAGTAAAATTTTATTCTGGTCTAGAATTTTTCATTGGTTCTTTTTCTTTTTTAAGAGTTCCCATTTCTCTTCTGAGATTCTTCTGTTATTTATTATGTTCATCCGTCTTCTCCTTTAGATTCTCAAACATATTGCTATTAGCAGTTTTAAAGTCATTGGTGACTAGTTCCATCATTTCTGTCATTTTTTCCTCCTGAGTCATATTTTCCAACTTCTTTTCATGTTTCGATATTTGTGTTTTATATTGTAGATACTGCATTGTAGAGAGTATGAATTTTTGTCTTCCTTTAATGAACATTGAGTTTTGTTGTAACAGGCAATACATTTATTGGCAGATCACCTGCTTTCACTGAGGTGGGTTTAGAGTGGTGCTTATTGTAGGAAACGGCCCTTACTCCCATTGCATGATCCTTCTGGGGTCACAGCTGAATGTTCAGATTGGTCAGTGATATCCCTTCACCCAGGATGATTGGAACTTCAATGTCTCTCAGAAGTTCCAGGAACTTCTGGAATCTTCATTCAGCCCTTAGATCCCCAGCAGCTGTTTTCTAGCAGGCTTTGCAGAGTCCTGTCTTGTCCTAGCACAACTTGGTATTTGGCCAGTGACCAGAGGTAATGCCTATGCTGATTTCGGAGCCTCTTTCTCTTTGTAACTCCCTCCCTTTTGATACCCTGCGCCCAGTGTGATTGCTGCTCTCAGTTTGGCCTCTACTTCCTTGTTTCATGGTTTGGAACATGCTCTCAGTCAATAAGTGAATTTGCCACTCACCTCAAATATTTCCATCTCTGACTGTGTATAACTATGTTGTCTCTTGTCCAGTGTCTTACATTATTGCTTCAAGTATTTTGTATAGTTTTACAGTTAAGAATAGCAAGGGGACAAGTTCAATAATCGTTACTCTGTCATGAGTAAAACCAGAAGTCCACATTTTGACAAATAGGAAGTTGCAGTGTTTCTTTACATTAATGAGATATTAATTAAAAAGTATTTAGTGTTTACTAACTTGGAAATACAAAAAGTAAAACTCTTATGTCTACTTCTTATGCATTTATATCCACTTAAGAAAATGGCAAATACATAGAAAGTTAAGTTACAGCAGAACCATATGTTGTCAAGTGTAAAATCACCAATATTCATAACTATTATAGCTTTTGTGTGGAATACAGTGCTGTGGATTACAGGGGAAATGTAGGGTTTCTTGGCAGAGGTCAGATTTGAGTAGAGGCTTGAGGTGTGAGTAGTATTTAAGTAGGAATGATGGTGGGATACAAATATTGATTCTTTTTCAAAAACTTTCAAAAGCCATCTATTCTGAGAAAAATAACTAAACCCACCATTTGCTTTTCTTTCATTACTAAGCTAACATATCATCAGAAAGATGTAAATAAACAACTCCTTTAAAGTTAATTTTTTTTTCTACTATATATTATGAAGAGAATTTCAGTAGTGCTTAGAAATGTTTGACTAATTTTATACTTCATCTTTCATTCATGGTATGTCTTTAATTTTTAAAGATGCCAGAGTTAAACTTTAAATTCAGGATAGGATTTGATTTTCTCTTTTTTTTTTTTTAACTATATATTTCCAATTATATAATTGACTTAGAAAATTAAAACATAGAAATGTATAACTTACAGAGTAAAAGTCTTCATATTTCTATATAATAATCTGAATTGTTATTTTTAACAATTGCATAGTATAGCATCCGGTAGAGGTAACCCCATAACATCATAAGGCTTGCTTTGTCTTGCACGAGATGGACAGCAATTTGAACATTTCACCTAAAATGTCATATAGGGTGTTTGAGAGAGTATTGTTATGTGACAGAACTACATCCTTATGATTTTGTAATAAAAGATTTGGTATAGATTACCAGCTCATAAAAAAGAGGCATTACTTCTGCTGAGATGTTACTTCTGCCAAGCCCTCTATATAACTGTATAAATTATAAACAATCTCCTATTAAAAGACATTTATATTGTTACCAGTTTTTGCTGCAATGAATATTCCTGTACTTACTTTTTTTGCATACTTGCTCATATAATTTAGTAAAAATTCTTGGAAATGGAATTGCAGAGTCAAAAAATACTCTCATTTATTTGAGTGTTTCACATTATACATAGTTCACATGTTGTGTACCTCATAACACATTCCCTCAAAAAAAAAATATATTCTTCTACCTCTATGGAAAGAGATTCCAGCATATCCTTTGTCTTCATCAATTTATTATCCAACGGAGAATTGGGGAGAAGTCACTCTTTTTCTTATAATTTTATCGTCCTTGCTATCCAAGATGTAGGTGTATTAAAATTACACCTAAGTGGTGTCCGTTGTGGCTGAATATAATCTGAAAACAGAGACACATTATCTCTCTGATTCCCAGCTCTACCCTCTGGATGGCACCTGAAGTCTATTTTCTTTTTTAAAGATTTATTTTTATTGTTTTTGACAGAGAGAGAAAGACAGACACAGACACACACACACAGACACACACACACACACACACACACACAGAAGGGGGAGGGCCCGGAGCAGTCTCCATAGTTGCATGTCATCAGTTTCATAATTTCATTCTACAGGTGGGTGCGGGGCTGTGCAGAACAGGAACTGGGCCAAGGGCCTCCAGCATGGAGCTCACCCCAGTGAGAACTGAACTGGAAGCACACCCCAGTTCAGCGTATGGGTGTGCCAGGGCCCAGGCTGGGATTCGATCCCCAGACCCTGGAGCTGCAAGATGAGCGCACTCAACCCACTGAGCCATCCCAGCAACCCCTCAGGTCTATTTTCAAACTGCAGATTGTGACCCATTAGTGAGTCATGAAATCATTTTAATGGGTTTGAATAGCCTTTGGGGTCTTCTTTCTTTTAATGAAACTTAAAGCATTGCATGCCCTAATATTCTTCTATTACCCAGAGACCCTGAGAAAAGTGAAGAGTCACATTTTCAGATGAAAATAGTATTTTAAATGATGTATTATTTTATAGAATAAAAGGAATTAAATAAAAATGAATATGTTTTCTTATAGTGGGCCCTGGTCAAAAAAGTGTGACTATGTCTGATCCTACAAAATTTCCCATTACAAGGAGGGGTGTGTCCCTAACTCCATGCCTAATAATCCAACCCAGTGGCCTTGGTCTTTCTGCCTTCACTAAGAATTTCTTATGCTGGCCTTTGATGTTCGTGGTGGGATTGCCATGTATGTGCAGAAAATAATCCATTGGGCATATCATGTAGAACTCATCACGGATTCAGAATTTAGCCAGTTATAACACTGTGCCTCTCATGTGAGAAATACAAATAATTCACTGAAGAAGATGTGCTATTTACTGCTAGCTAGCTATACATATTTCTATTTTTCTTTCCACTGTGTGAAATTTTTTCTGAAAACCTCACCATTGAGGGAGAGAGATGAAGAGTTTAGGTGCATCTTCTCACCAGTCAACCCAGTGTCTCCCTTTCTGTTTGAAAGTCCTTCCTCAAAAGCACAGAACTGTGCAAAGGGAAAGTAAGTGGAGGGGCTGGGGCAGCTTAGGGGGTGAGAAGGGGCTTTCCCTGGTCTTTCCAAATCCTTCAGTTCCAAAGGCTTAGCTGGTATTTCAGATTTGTGAACTATAACCTGATTTTACAATTAATGCAAATATTACTCAGTGATTCAACCTTTCCAAATAATTATTGGTTTCTTTTAACATTTTGTTTTTAAATTATGAATTAACATTGATATCAGCCTAGGGTTACTATTTGCTCAGCTTTTCACAGTGAACTTAAACTGTCTACAGAGGGTATAAAAATTTAGATTTAACCATCACCCAATTATCTTTTGGGCTGTTGTTAGGTTTTTAAAACTATGATTTGGGGGCACACGTTTGTGTATGGGAGGTTGTTGGAGGGAGGACTGTGTTTAATTGGATAGTTTGACCATTGCTTACAATTCAGGTTTATTAAGGGTTTAACTATAATAGTGGTCATGATAATAACCCTGAGTTAGTTCTAATAAAGTAGATTTAATTGAGTTTTTAAAATTCGGGTGAGATGTGCTTCATATTAAATCCATGCATTCAAAGATCTGGAAACCATTCACAAGCTTAAATATATACAAGTACATATAATAATAAAGGTACTGAACATGTTTGTTCAGTTTAACAAGTCAACAGTCTTACCTCTGCTCTTGAAGACTGGGCTAAGGTCGTTTGAGAGGATTCAGGTTGTCAGCCCAGATTAACAGAAAAATTAAAAACAAAACAAACAAACAAACAAAACAGTTTCAATATTTTTCTTGGAGGTTAGACTCCTACGGTGTTCTAAGAATAAAGATTTTTTTCACATAGAATGTTGTAACTGGTATTAGCACTATATTTTAATGTCACACTATTTTACTAGTATTCTTCATATAGCTGAAAATTATGCTAATGATTCTTTAATATAGATATATACCTGAGTACATATAAAAATCCAGGTTTACAGAAAGCGATGATTTGTTTGAATAGTTCTTTGAATAAGCATTTATTAGCTCACAATCTGAGCTCAACAAAATTCTATTTTCAAAGGTCCATCCCGTCAAAATATCTCATTTTCCAGGTGAAGAAACAGACCACAGTGTCTGTCCAAAGTCACACACCCAGCAGTCGCAAAACACTTGAATTTTGAAAGACGTATCGTATTTTTTTGTGTAGAAGATGCACTCATGTATAAGACAACCCCTGCTTTTCTAACCTAACTTTAAGAAATCAGTGCATGAGTTACTCCCGTGTATAAGGTGACCCCTCATTTTTGGTCTAACTATTTTAGACAAACGCATCATCTTATACACAGAAAACTTCTTCTTTAATGTGTCAGGTCAATTTTCCCTTTTTCAAACTGCTTGTGTTAATTGATTACAGCTGTTTGTAAGTCTTCAGTCACTAATTTCTTGTTTTAGACAGTTATTTTCTTGCAAATCTGCATGGACTTCTTGTTCTATAGGACTCAGAGCTCCCCTGTTTCCTTTTTTTGAACTTGCACACCACATTGTATCCCACTGGTAGCCTCAGGAGCCTTTCTCACTCCTCACCAGTCACACAGGGCTCCTCTAACAGGAGAGGATCTCAGTGGACACCCGGGTCCTCTTTGCACAATTTTGTCCTTATCGAAGTGTGAGGTGATGTATTCACTAGGGTGAGGGCTAAACCATTTTAACAATGAGATCCAGCAGTACACTGGGTAAAAGAGTAAAGCAGCTTCTTCCTCACCTCACCACCAATCTTAGCTACCTGCCATTCATCATCATCTATGTGGTAGAAGCTCCATCTTCTCCATGTGTTGACTTTATGTGGTAGGAAAAAGAAAAAAACAGAAACATGGGAGGATGTGAAGGGCCTTAACCCCAGCCCAGGAGGGGACACAGAGTAGTTCTGATACTCCACTGGTGAACATTTAACCAAATGGCCATACCGAATGCCAGCGAAGTGTGCGTTATACTCCAGCTGAGCAGTCATGTTTCCAGCTACCACCTCCATTGGTGTGGAAAAGGAGAGAACAGATTTTGATAGACAGCTACCATTTCCAGCCCTAGTCCTAAGTGTCCTTGAATATTTTATAGATTTGGAAGAAAAAAAAAAGGAACTTTGCTTCAGGAATTAGTATTTGCTTTCAGACTTGTTTTTTTGTTTTGTTTTGTTTTGTTTTAGTCTTCTAATTTTTCATATCATATATCTAAAATTTGAAATAAGTAAATTTAAATGAAATTAAGCTATTTTTTTATATAATGTCCATTCTTTTTTTTTAACTTTTATTTTTTTATTTTATTGTTTTTGACAGAGAAAGGGAGAGAGAGAGAGAGAGATACAGAGACAGAGAGAGAACCAAACTGGGGGAGCTCCCAGTTCAGCATATGGGTCCGCACGGGCCGGAGCCAGGATTCGATCCTCAGTCCCCGGCGCTGCAAAGTGAGCGCTCAACCCACTGAGCCATCCCGGCTTCCCCTAAGCTATTTTTTTATTGTTTTTTTATTGTTCTATTGGGGTGACATTGGTTGGTAACAATTACATAGTTTCCAGGTGACTCTACATTACATCGTTTATGTATTGCATTATGTGCTCAACATCCAGAGTCAACTCTCCCTCCACCACCATATATCTGGTGCCCACTTCCAACTCCCCCCCACCTCCCCCCACCCCGCCACTCACCCTCCCCACCCTCTTACCCTCAGGTAACCACCAAACTATTGAGTGTGTCCATAAGTTTTTGTTCCTTTGTTGCTTTCAGTTTTATAATCCACCTAAGCTATATTTAAAATGATGATAAAGATATTTCTTAAGTAATTAAATATAAAATGATATGTGATTTTAAGTACTATTTTCATCTGAAAATATGATCCTTCACCTTTCTCAGGGCTCTGGGTAATAGAAGATTGCTACAACGTGCAATGTATTGATCCCTGGCTGGGTTGATTAAATCTGTGATGATAGCCTTGATAATAAAGGCTCTTATTTTTGTGTCTTTTGACTATACTTTTAATATCATAGTGTTTCTATGCAGTAATCCCCTCTCATTCCTAGGAGATAGATTCCAAGACCCCTAGTAAGTGCCTGAAACCAAGGATGGTACAAAACCCAATAAATGTTATGTTTTTTCCTATACATACCTATGATCAAGTTTAACTTATAAATTAGGCATGATAAGAGATTAACAACAATAATAATAGAATAGAACAATTATAACAATGTACTGTAATAAAAATTATGTGAATGTGGGCTCTTTCTCAAAATACCTTATTGTATGTACTGTACTCACCTTTTCATTTAAAGGACGCCCTTTATGTTGGGTGGCCAGATGTCCCGCTTTTGGCGGGACAGTCCCGATTTTTAACAATTTGTCCCGCGGTGTTTTAAAAAAGTCCCGATTTTTGGAAAGAATGCACGACAAGCTAGGGAACGGTGGGAGATAGACCAAATTTTTAATCAAGAACCCCCTTCCCCCCGTCAATGGTGTCCCACTTTACTGATGTTAAAATCTGGTCACCTTACAGGCTTTATGGCTTTTTTTTAGCAATATCCAAATTGCATCACTACTCTTGCATTTTAGGGCCATTATTAAGTAAAACCAGAGTTACATGAACATAAGCACTGCAGTACTGTGACAATCAATCAGATAAACATGGTGGCTACTCCATGACTAGCAATCAGGTATCCTATACAACATGGAGACACTGGACAAAAGGATGAATCACACTAGGTGGATGGAGTGGGGTGGCTGGAGATTTCATCATACTACTCAGAAAGGCACACAATTTAAAACTTATTTATTTCTGGAATGTTTTATTTAATATTTTCTGACTATGGGTAACTGAAACCGTGGATAAGGGGGAACTGCTGTCCCATAAACAAGGGCAGGAAATGTCGCGTTGCAGTGGAACACCCTGGAGGACAGAACACCACACACTGTAGCCCTTGTCCCCTTGTGCCATGATGCACTGACCAGGCCCTTACGACAGCAGAGTGGCCCCCTCTTAGCTTTTTAACTCAGCATCATGTAGAAAGCATGGAGACAGTTCTAGGACCATCAGTATTCATGAAGGGTTAGAAAATAGTCTACACAAAGAGGACTATACATCCTTGAAGTCTACATAGTGGCAAAAAGAAATGGCCTCTAAGGATCCAAATATGCATGATTTTTATATGGAGCATGAATTTTATGCTGTGTTCCTCTAGAACACTTTGTGAGCTTGACATAAGGGTTTTGGGTTATACATAAGTGGTGATTCTTTGATTATGTACTCCTCCTAAGGTATTCAAAAAGGGTTAACTTTAGTCTTACTGAAATAATACAGTTTACTTACGCAGGATGGAATTTTTAAGTGTTTTTTTTTTTTCAGTCTTACAGTTTGCTTTTGTTTTAATATATACAGCTCCAGAATGGCAGAAGACAATCCATATTTAGGAGGGCATGAACAAGTAAGTATTATATCATCTCACTGATAAGTTTTTGTAAATGTATTCATATTTTAAATATACAGAGGTAACACTAGTAATTATCAGGCAGACTTTAAAATTGGTTTAAGAAAAATTGCTTTTAAATTGTTTTTGCTGTTTTCCCATCCTTCCATGGAAGGTCAGAGAGGACATGTCTTGTAAAACGAATAACTTAAACCCTGCTATTACACATTGTTGCACAAAAATTTTATATGCTACAGGTTAAATGCTAACTACTGTATTAGTGTCCTACCGCTCCTGTAACAAATTACCACAAACCATGTGGCTTAAAACAACAGAAATATATTCTCTCACAGTTTTGGAGGCTTGAAGGCCAAAGTCAAGATCATGACAGAGTTAGTTACTTCCCGAAATTCTGGAGGAGAATGTTCCATGCCTCTTCCCTAGCTTCTCAAAGGTGGTTGGCCGCAACCCTTGGCATTTCTTGGCTTGTAGTTGCATCACGCCAGCACATGGCCTTCTTCCCTGTATCTCTCTCCTGTTTCTACACATCCAATTTCCCTCATTTCTCTTATAAAGGCACCAGTCATTGGATTTAGGGCCTACACCTCAGCAGTATCCCTTCATCTAAACTTGATCACATCTGCAAAAACCCTGCTTCTAAGAAAAGTCACATTCACAGGTACTGGGAGTTAGGACTTGAGCATATCTTTTTGAGAGGAACACAAAATGAGTTATTTAAAACTCATCGAATGAGGAGCCAGATTGGAGTACTGAAAAGGTATTTGAGGCTTAGAATTTGAAAATCTTTATGTGAATGCTGGCTGCTACTGATGAGCTCTTAAACTCGAGGAATCACTTAGCTGCCCTTGATCCTCACTTCTCCTTTGCAAAATAGGAATGCTAAACCCACATTAGCAGGGGTGTTGAAAAGACTTAATGGGCAATGAATGTGCTTTGGGAGCATAATACTGTTCATTATAATTTTATTAGCAGTTAAGAAGAGATACCAGTGTCCCTTTTTTCCCCTTTTGCTCCTAGTTTTTCTTTACTTGGAAAAATTATAAGCCTATAGAGGTGTTGAACAGCCCAACAAATCTCTGTTGATTTTTAATATTTTGTTTTTCTCTCTATTTTTTATGTGTGTATATATATATATATAATGAACTATTTAAAAGCAATTTTCGGATGCTAGAGTAATTGAAATAGCAATATTAAATTTTAATACAATGATTTTTTATTACTGTAAAATCTCATTGATAACCTTTTTTTGTTAAATTTATTGGGGTAACATTGGTTAGTAAAATTATATAGGTTTCAAGTGTATAATTCTATAATACATCATCTCTGTGTTAAATTGTGTGCTTACCACCCAGAGTCAGTTCTCTTTCCATCACCATAGAATATAATGATTTTTAAGATGTAAACTACTGAGGTTTATTCATTCATCAGCTAGTTATTGAGCCATTGCTGTGTAGTAGAACACTGGCTAAGGAGGGGTAAAAAAATAGTTACATAGACAACTAATTTTAAAAGCTGCCATTCTAATAAGAGGGATAGAGACACAAATAGTTTCAGATGTTGGTAAATACTGTAGCAGTAGTCTACACAGAATGTTGAAAGGGTTAACTCCCATGTTGCCTGTGGGGAGAACAGGGTTATGGACGACTTTCCAAAGGAATTCTATGTAAACTGAAGCTTGGAACATGTAGTTTGCTAGTCTAGACAAAGAGAGCAAACACAAGGTACCAGGACCCCTTGGGCCAAGATTTGTAATTATTTCACTTTTAACCTTTAGCTGCAACCACCTAAAAAATGGATTTCCCAAATCTACACATGCAAAGAATCAGTCAGAAAAATAAAAGCAAAATCCTTTCTAAGGGGTCCAGTGTTGCTTCTTTAAATAAGATAGACTTATCTAGCATTCATTACTCTTGTTAGAGTCTGATTGATTTGGAAAGAATGAGTATGCATAACTTTTCACATGCAGATGCTCCTTTTGGTTGGTAAAAATTAAATGAGAAAAACAATACCTTTTGCAATCACAACAAAAAGAATAAATTTAACAAAGAATGTGAAGGTCTTATATACAGAAAATTGTAAGACACTATTAAAAGAAATTGAAAAAGACTCCAAGAAATGGAAAGATATTCCATGTTCATGGATTGGAAGAATCAACATAGTTAAAATGGCCATATTACCCAAAGCAATGTACAGATTTAATCCTTTTGACCTTTATTATAAAAGTGGTGACAGAGGATAAATTTAGGAACATTTTCTTTGATTATAGCATGAAAGACATTTGGCTACTCATATTATGAAAAACTCATGTTTTACCTTTCGCTTTTAATGTGCTTTCTCTAACAATGAAAGGCAGTCTTACAGTTGTTTCTTCTTGGTTTTAGACCATGCTTTCCTGTTTATATACAGGAAATCTTATCAACAAAAGATAGTCCCTTATGCCACACAAGAGTAAAATCTGCTAAAAACATTCATTTTGAAAGTTTTTCTTATGTGGGCATTTTTTTTTTTGTGATCATCAGCAACAGGTGGGGCATATTCTGATATTTCCATTGAGGGGAAAGTTCAGTTTCTTTTTTCTTACCTCAAGCTTAGTGGTATGTATTTTCTCAAGTTTCCATGTCCTCTGATAGCCTGTGGGTTGTAGTGCATTCTGGAATTTGCTCTCCACTCTTGACCCAAAACGCAATGCAAACTGCAGCAACACGCAGTTTCTCTCTGCTTTGTCTGAAGTGGAATATGTGTCTTAAGATCTGTGCCTTTGCCCTCTAAACAGTCATTTTAGCCACCGCTGGACCATTGAAAGCATTGTTTTTCTGCTCAGTCATCTTTTCTGCTCTGAGACTCTCTGCTCTGTGAATATTCTGTAAGGTGGGGCCCATTTTCCCAATAACATGTTTTTCCAATCCTATATTTCCTTTTCAGCAAACAATGAAAAGCATAGATGAACTTTACTCTTAAGCAGCGAAGTGGAGCACATTTATTATTCCTCAGTTCAAAATTTGCACACCTCACAACTAGATGTGTTCTTTTTTTAAACTATTTGTCTATTACTCTTGATTTAACTAGGCATTTAGTTACCCAAGAATTTCCAATAATAAACTAATAAAGAAAAAGAATAAATTGTAATATTTCTTTTTTTAAATACCACCTCCAGCACACTTACCAAGTAGCATATCATAAAAAGTGAAATAGGGGGAAGCCGGGACGGCTCAGTGGGTTAAGCTCTCACTTTGCAGCGCCGTGGACCGAGGATCGAATCCCGGCCCCGGCCCGTGCGGACCCATATGCTGAACTGGGAGCTCCCCCAGTTCAGTTCTCTCTCTGTCTCTGTGTCTCTCTCTCTCTCTCTCTCTGTCAAAAATAAATAAATATATATTTAAAAAAAAAAAAAGTGAAATAGGATTGTTTTTTATGCTGTCCACAGATGTTTCAAACAGTTATTTAGGTTGAAATAATTACCAAGCTCAGAAATACAAATTTAAAGTCCTGAATGAACTAAGTGGAAAGAAAAATTTTCTCTTGGGAAAGTAATTATTAGTAATTTACCAAGATAGAATATAATTCCACCAGAATACGTTGCAGCCCCACTGTATTGGTTTTCTCTTGGTGCTATTGATACAGGATAATTAGTGGAACATCACAATTACCTCAAATTTAGTAGTTCAAAGATTTATTTTTATTGGTTTTTGACAGACAGAGAGACAGATAGAGAGAGACAGAGAGAAAGGGGAGGGCCCAGAGCAGTCTCCATAGCTGACAGCATTAGTTTTCCATATAGTTTCACTCCACAGGTGGGCACGGGGCTGCACAGGGCAGGAACTGGGCCGGGGGCTCCCACATAGGCCCCTGCAAGAAGTGAACTGGGGGCACACCCCAGTTCAGCATATGGGTCTGCATGGGCTGGAACCAGGAATCGATCCCTGGTCTCTGGGGCTGCAAAGTGGGCACTTAACCCGCTGAGCCATCCCAGCTTCCCCAAATTTAGTAGTTTAAAACAACACAAATTTATTCTCTTATAATCTGGAGATCAGAAGTCTGAAATCAGAGTGTTTGCAGGGCTACTTTCCTTCTGGGAGCTTTTATTTCTTTGCCTTTTCGGGCTTCTGCGGGCTGCCTATGTTCCTTGGCTTATGGCCCCTTCAATCACTCCAACCTCCTGCTTCCATTGTCACATTTCTTATTAATGACTTTGATATCCTGTATGCCTCTTATGGGGTTCATCTGGATAATCCAAAGTAATCCCCTCGGCTCTGTCTTAATACTTTAATGACATCTGCAAATCCCTTTTGCTGTGCCTGATAGTATTCACAGGTTCAGGGAATTAGCATGTGAATGTGTTTTTAGGAACTTTTATTCAGCCTACCACACCTGCTAAATTCCAGGTATTTTTGCATTGTGCTACATAAATAAAGGTTAAAAAAAAATAAAAGAGTGAGGGAATTCAGTGTTCATTTATCTGCACCTTGGGCTATACGCCATATTTTCAGTTTTTCTGTAAATTGTTTCAGAGCTGCTGTCTAATTCTTTCAGGCCTTGAAGGTGGATAGCTGGAATAGGGGTTATTACCATTATACAAGAAATGTAGATATCTAGGATTATATTCTTATGCTTACATTTCTAAGGGAGTACAAACTTCAAATCATTTATTCAACAAATATGCAATAAACATACTGCGCCCTGAAGATATCGTAGTCAAGCTGTGGTCTTCTTAGCTGGTCATTCTTCTCAAATCCCCTTTGTCACATAAACACAGCCCAACCCTGTATGAAGTTCCATACACATGAGAATTTAGCTAGGTCATGAAAGTATTTTTAAAATTTCGATTTGAAATATTTTCTTATTTTTGTTTCTGGCTTTTGGTTTTGGGTCCTGTAATTAATTTAGTTTTAGGAGTAGTAATTTCAAATGTTTAATACAATGTTGGAAAAATGATAATTGACCATTTAAATTGTCTTTGTTACAGATGTTTCACTTGGATCCTTTGAATCATACAATATTTAATCCAGAATTATTTCAATCTGAGATGCCATTGGCGACAGGTAAGGAAACTCCTCACTCCTGCCCTGTTGTTTTACATTTTTTTAATTCAGGATTTGCTGATAGCTAATAGTCTCTTTTAGAAAGTCAGTGATGTACCTAGGAAGGAAATGGTGATTTATGTTCTAAAAACCAATCTTTTAATATACTTTCTTTCTTTTAAAAAAAAATTTTTTTTTTTATTAATATACTTTCTTGAAATATATTGGCACAAAAACGTTTCACACCAATTATGTATTGTGTGACTTAATATTTGTCACTGATATCTGCTAGACTATCTCAGAAGGAATGTATTCACTCAGTATGAGGATTTTCCCAATCTTCTCATCTATGGATTCTTTTTAACTCCTCTTTGCTTTGTCCCAGATACAGGTAGTCTCCACTCCTCAGATCTATTCCAAAAACACTTCTCTCGGAGACTATTGGCACTGGAGAAACAAAGTGTACAAAAATCAGCGAAGTCATCTCAGTAAAAAAAATCATCTTTTTAAAAAGCTCTTACCTTTACTTTTTTTTTTTAAACTGCTTTTTATTTTATTTTTTATTGTTAAATTTATTGAGGTAACATTGGTTGGTAAAAATTACATAGGTTCCAGGTGTACAATCCTACATTACATTGTCTATGTATTGCATTATGAGCTCACCACCCAGAGTCAGTTCTCTTTCCATCAGCATATATTTGGTGCACCCTCCCTCCGCCCCCACCCCCTCCCCTTACCCTCAGGTAACCACTAAACTATTGACTGTGTCCATGAGTTTTTGTTTCTCTGTTACTTTCAGTTTTATATTCCACCTATAAGTGAAGTCATATGTTTCTTGATTTTTTCAGTCTGACTTATTTCACTTAATATAACAGTCTCAAGGTCAGCTTTACATTCTAACCAGTTGGATAAAACTCATGATAATCATCCTTCCTTCTAATATAACTATTAATTATTGCCATCCATAAATTGTTTAATCTCATATGAGTGATTTAAACATCAGCACATTTAGTCTCTTTCTTTATTTATTGACTTGTATGTAAGCTCGGTGTGGTGATTCTTTTTATATGCTCCTCACATCACCAGCGGGACTTAAGTGATGTTCAAAAAGCAGTGTGAGTAAATGATGGAAATTGTGTATAAACCCTGGAATTTTGTAATCACTGAAGTGGATGTTCAACTCTTCAGTTTACTATGGCTTGTGTGGTTATGGAAACTTAATCCAATTTGTATTATTCTCATTTAAAATTCTTATTGTTACTCTAGTACTTTTCAATTTTGAGATCAGATGTTTTTCTGCATTTTTATCTTTATTATCTCTAGAAGTTCATGGGAGGGAAAAGTAAATCTGCTGCTTGTGCCTTCACCTTCACTAAGAAAAGTTGAATTTCTGAGGCCTTTTTCTCTTTACCCCACAAAACACATTTGTAGGCTGCTATATCAGATCTCTTGAACTGCAGTCCAATTTGGGTTCTCGGTCAGCTTCCTGTGAAGAACAAGTAAATGTCTTGGTAGCATCTGCGTTTCCTGTGAACTTTTAATTCTGGGGATCAAAGTATTTTTCTTAGTATTAATGCTGTATTGAAACATAAGAACTTGGGTCTGCCCTCAGGATACACATTTCCACTTAATGCCTTATAGATACTAAACAGCATCTTGAGGCAGACACATTCATAATGTTTTTATTTTATTGAGTTTATGGAGATAGAAATAAGATTGTCAAAAGAATCATCTCAGTAAACTTTCTGTGGTCAGAGCTTCACATTGCTGAAATTATTTTGCCATAATATTAAAAAGACTTAAAATTACACCTCAAAAGTTTATTTTCCAGTTATGACCTCATCACTTTTATTGTTATATTTTTTACTGTCTGTTTCAGTGACATAGTGCAGTTTTTATAATCCAAAATACATGCTGTTTTGTTCACACTTTAAAGGGGGGGGTGATTATGTAAACCAGTATTAACTTGTAATTTTCAAATGGACTATTTTATCTTATATATTTCTTTTTTTTAATATTTATTTATTTATTTATTTTTGAGAGAGAGAGAGAGACAGACAGAGAGATACAGAGACAGAGAGAGAACTGAACTGGGGGAGCTCCCAGTTCAGCATATGGTTCCGCACGGGCCGGGGCCGGGATTCGATCCCTGGTCCCCGGCGCTGCAAAGTGAGCGCTTAACCCACTGAGCCACCCCGGCTTCTCCTTATATATTTCTTAAAATCTGAAACCATCAGTAGTTCTGTTACTTGTTGAAAACTCTATATTCTGTAGAAATTTTAATAGTAATAAAACTACTACAATACAACTGTTAAGTCCAGTTTCTCTATACCAGTATAGTGAGATGTCACTTCATGGAGTAGAAATGTGACCAAAAGAAAATTGTCATTAAAACAATTATGGGCCTATCAAATCTAATTTTCTAGCAGATTTAACTTTTGAGTACATTCCTTAAAAGAGAAAAATGGCCACGTTTCACTAATAAATTTTCCAAACCTTGAAATTTCACTTATTCAAAGGAAATTTAGTCATACAGCAAAAATAATACTATGACTTCAAGAACTTTTAGGAAACTTAATAAAAAGTGAGAGACTTGAAGTTTAATGTACCGGTAAACATGCTCCAACTTCTCTATATTTTCTATGACATACAAATGTTGCTTTCTTAGGGGCCTCTTTTCATGATATACCGGTATTCATTTAGAATTCTAGAGGAAATGTTTTTATGACTATATTTGTTGCTTTGTCATACAAGTTATATGTTAGCAGTATGAAAATATTTCTAATTGGCTTTATTCCCTTATCAAAAATTAAATTCTAGGGGAAGCTGGATGTCTCAGTAGGTTAAGCGCTCACTTTGCAGCGCCAGAGACCAAGGATGGAATCCCAGCCCCAGCCCATGCAGACCCATGTGCTGACCTGGGGAGTTCCCCCAGTTCAGTTCTCTCTCTGTCTGTCTCTGTCTCTCTCTCTCTCTCTCTCTCTCTCTCTCTCTGTCAAAAACAATAAAAAAATAAAATAAAATAACCTCTCTAAAAAAAAGAAAAATTTTAATTCTAGCCATGTTTTAGAATTTTTTAATTGCAATTTTTTTTCTAAAAGTAGTTTAAAATGTCCAAGGATGAATTTGTTATAGACAAGAGACATAGATCATTTACCTAAATTATAGTACATTAGCCAGTCATTCCCCATATTTCCTTTCTTATGTATATTTCACTTCAAATTCAGTCACTTGACTTCCCTGTCAATTTCTTGAATAATAACAGAAAGTGATTGTACCTTTGTTTCCTACAGTTCTCTAGTCCTTACCCCGATTCATCATAACACTGAAAATATAAAAACAATTTCTTTCTTAGCATTAGTTTGTTATTTCAACCTGAATGTGTTTAGTTCTTCATAAGTTTATTTATCCAAAATAATAGGTCTTGAACTTCTGCGTAAGAGACAGTAAAGATTGAAATGGTCACTGAAGCATTCACCTAGAAGTTTTGTAGTACCAAACTTTTTAATTTACATTCAAATAAATGTGAAACACCATCTGCCTTTATTTATTGCAGAGCTATGGGTTATTATACTGTTGGCATACAACAGGCTGGGGAGCTTAAGGACTTTCTCATATTGAATAGATTTGAATTTAGACTGTCAGAAGTTCTGACTTCCTTTTGAATTTCCAAAGTCAGATATAATCATGGTATGGATTAAGCTTCTAGTTTTTGTTTTGTTTTTTTATCAATAATTAATTGGCATGAACCTATCTTCAATTAAATTATTTTCAGGGTTTTATAAAATGCATGTGCTTTTTTAGAATGGAGTTTTGTCAGAGCACAATATTCAAAAATTGTATACAAACATCAGAAGCTATGTATTAATAAGAAAAGTCCACCATGTTGGATAGACCAAATTAATGTGGGAGGGAGGGGGAACAAAATAGCCAATTAGAAAATGGAGGCAGTACTCATGGATTGAAGTCAGGGAAAGGAACCAAAAACTCTGTGTAAGGAAAAGCAGACAGTCTGAGACCATTATCCATGGATTTCACAACATGTAGGCACTAGCTTAGTCTCTAGTAATTGCACATTAAACACATTCTCTACAAGGAATGGAAGTCAGTATCTAATGATGTGAAGGCAAAAGAAAATTCTTTGTTAAAACAGAAGATTGCGAAGGCTGTTGACATCTTAATACTTACATACAACATCAGGCCTTTTGCTGGGTTGTGCAACATACCATTATCATTCAAAATGTGTTTATTGTGTTTCTCTAAAGGTGTAAAACTCTTAAAATGAGGACAAATTTTATATTGAAATGAGGAAGATAGATAAATTATATTCTTATAGAATTTTAGCTAAAAATTTAATTGAAACATCTATTTAAAAACAATTTCAGTTTTTGCTTGCTTTATAGTTTATAACAAATTTGAGAAGCCTCACATTCTTTTGGTTTCTGTTTGTTGTTTTTGTTTTTAGCAGATGGCCCGTACCTTCAAATATTAGAGCAACCTAAACAGGTAAGATTAAAGTGTTGGGATTTTGTCTTCAAATGTTCGATCCATAAATCTAATATTAATCATCTCAAGCACCAAATTATAGTAAATGACTTTTGTGAAGGAAGTAGCTTATCTAGGAGATCAACAACCTGCTAAATTATGTAACCACCTCATTCATCCATTTTACATTTCTCTCAGTCATTCTTCAAACTGTCTTGAACCTCAGTATGTAGCTCTGTAAAACTTTAATTATACACCGTTGGTATCTTACTATCTCTAACTTTGCCTACCAGCCACTCCTAGGAAAGGCATAGGTTCTCTGCATCCATCATCATTCACACAGAAATACCCACGCATGCAGCTCACAGTTACATCCATCAATCGTGTCCATGCGCATGTGGTACTTCTTAGCCTTCCTCCTACCTTTAGTAGCTCCAGCCTTTTCTGTCCTATCTTTGGAACATGTACCCTAAGATACTAAAAGTACCAGTGAGAGGTAAGAGTATTAGAATGGACAGTTGAGTTTTCTTCCTTCTGGTGTTAACTGTATACTCAGCCTCTCTGGAGGCAAGGGAAGAACATTTTATTTTTTCTCAGTCTCTTCCTCATACCACTGGATTCTGTAGATGATCCCTGGGAATTGAAGTGGCCTCTTCACCATGCCCCAATTCTGTGGATAATATTTACTGGAAATTGGGTGGGACCAGTGCCGTGGAAGAGAAGCAACGAGAGTCTGTAACATCTGCCTATAGGTTTCAATTATTAGAGGGTAGAAGTAATGGTATCGTTCTCTACAGAATAAAGACAGAGTCAGTAAATCTCTGAATGGATGTGCTTAGCAAATTTGTGTGAAACTGAGGGTGTGTATACCTGCTTTCTTAGAGCTACCGTATATTACCCAATACCTTTCCTAAATGTTTTCAGCAGCTGGTTGTAAATACAGCACTTTAATATTGTAAAGGGTGTCCCAAAATTCACTCAAGAAGTAATTTTGATAGAAAACACAGGTTTATAATTAAAAATTGTACATTTTCATTGCTCAACAATGAAAACACATTATACTTTCGTGTAACGCTCCATTTTTAATAATCCTGAACTATCAGCTGTCACGCTGTCTTTTTGTTTTTTTCATTGGCAACACTTTACGTCACAAATGACGCAAAATTCAAATCTTGAGTGAATTTTGGGACACCCTTTATAACATTTAACAAATGCTAACTGGGTCAAGAACTTAAATAATCGTGTCATTACATACGTATTTGGATTTGGTCAACATTTAAAGGATATAAATGTTTTAACTCTGACCAGATAGACTGTCCTAGCAAAGTTGAAGTGAGATAAAATTTCTGGTATGGGAACTAGCATACCACATGAGACTTCGGGGCGTTGTTACAGTTACTTGTAGGCAGCACACACTGACTCCACAGGCTGCCAACATGACTTTCCTTTGCTTACATCCAATTCCATAGTAGTGACTACTCATAGGAGGTTACCAATTCTCTCCAAAACCACCCCCCACCAAGTGGAACTTTATCCCTAAAATTCTATTCAGTGGCCTCCAGGAAAATTTTCTAACTTGTAAGATCCGGGTAATCCATGAAACTGAGAAATCAACTAAAAATTCTTTGTCTGCATAGCAGACAAGTGTGTTTTTCAAATACCCATTTTCATGAGCATAGCACTGCAATGAAAATTTTAAATGGAATATTTTATTATTGGTCTAACACTTATAAGGAAACTTTGACATTTATAATTTACCTGAATGGTTATGTAGTTCTATAAGTCAAAACTTAATTCACTATATGTGAATATATTATAAAAGCTCATCTGAGTAAAGTGATAAAAGCTCACTGAGTAAAACAAAGTGTCTGTTTACCGAACTGATGTTATTCTGATGTCTGACTCCAGTGAAAGTAAGAAGGTTGTATTTAAGTCAGACTTTCTGACCGGAGGGATGTACCCTTGCCTTTGAGGTTGATGACTCATTTTAAGCAAATGGAGTTACTGAGATGAATGGCTGTGGATTGGCAAACCTTTAATCTCAAAAATTTAGAATCAGAAACTCATCCATATTATGCATTTGAAGATATCCTATCTTCCTAAAAATAAACAGTAATAAATTTCTATTTTCAGGTTATATATTCTTATACAACCATGAAAACTTGTTTTTTAAACTTAAGCAAGCTGTTAAGACATATCTCTTTACCCATATTCTCTGTGATACAAAAGTATCCCTTTACATATTTTTCCAACTTCCCTAGAGGAATTTTGTGATTAAAGGTAATGAGTTGCTTTATTAAATTTTTAAAATAAAAGTGAGGAGAAAAAATGTTCTTTTTTCTTTGGGAGTTGCTTTACTACCATTCTTCCCGGTTCTGACAGAGATGAGTCATAGCATAGACTAGCAATTTTTAAAATATCCAATTCTGTTGCATATTATTCAGTGCTAACTAACAATGTTTAAAAACTGACGTTGCATTTAAATTGAGTATTGGCCGAGTAAATTCCTACCTTTGTTGTTAGCCGATTTGGGAGGCTAACTGTGCTCATGCTAATGCTCTTTCATGCTTTTAGAAATTTCATTTAATTATTAAAAATAAGCCAACAGCCTTTGCTTACAAAAGGTATAGGGCTGAATTCATAACTTATTTTTTAGTTTGAATTTTTGAAAGGCAAAACAGAAGAATTGTCTCTAAATTACTAACCTTACCTCAAAAGATTAGGTTTAGAATCTCCTGAGCTATTATATGTATGCCAGAGTTGTCTAGGTCCTCCTTTGAAGAATTGGTCACACACTCTAGACCCATGTGTGACTTGAGACATTTTTCCTACACTAGGGAATTTACTTCAGGCTTTACTCATCCCATGACACCTGATTTAGTGTTGATGCTGTTTGCCAGTCAGGAAGATCTCAGAGAGGATAGGGACAGTTCCAGAGGCCATAAATGTAAATTCATTCCCTTGGACCACTCAGAGGCTGCTTGTTTCCCAAAATCCTACACAAGGAATAATGAAATGTACTACAAGCTACGGAGGGCCAAAATTTTACATTGGTTGATGAGCTCAAAGCTGTTAAAACCTTTACGCTTGCCGGCTTCACAGCTGTTATGAGTGTGCAGGACAGAAGTCCCACCAGAGTGGGTGTGCAGAGCTCCTGGTGGCTTAGTGATCTGGCAGTATGTCTAGGAAGTCAGCCCCGCAGGAAATATAAATGGAAGATGATGTTACTTACTATATATTAACATACTCTTTTCACCCAAAGGTGGATTTGCAAAAGAAAAACTGCCTGGTTAGTGACTGTATAATTATAAACTCCTAACACTACTGCAGATAGTCATCATTATAAAGTTGAGTCTTTCAGGAAATACACTGAAAGTTCACTTATGTGACAATGCGATCCTTTAAATAATTGTCCATTGTTTTATTTTTTTGTATACAAATATGTGTACAAATTATAATTGTTAGCTTTGTAAATCATAAAATGTTAGAACTGGGACAGACCTTAAAGATAGTCTAGTCTGGGGAAGCCGGGATGGCTCAGTGGGTTAGACGCTCACTTTGCAGCCCCCGGGGACCGAGGATGGAATCCCAGCCCCGGCCTGTGTGGACCCATATGCTGAACTGGGGAGTGCCCCCAGTTCAGTTCTCACCGGGGCGAGACCCCGGCCCAGTTCCTGCCCTGTGCAGCCCCGTGCCCACCTGTGGAATGAAACTATGTGGAAAAACCAATGATGTGCAACTATGGAGACTGTTCTGGGCCCTCCCCCTTCTCTCTGTCTCTGACTCTGTATCTCTCTCTGTCTCTGTCAAGAACAATAAATAAATCTTTAAAAAAAAAAAAAAAAAAAGATAGTCTAGTCTAATCTCATTTGTATAGATTTTTTTTTAATCATGGGATTTAGGTGCTTATTAGCCCACTGTAGTTCCCATAGTCAACCACAGCTTGGTATACAAATATCAGTTAATCTCAGTGCTCATAGTAAGATGATAGGAAAATGGTTCTCGCTTACACAGTCCTCTTTCACATGTTTCTTGTTTTTCCTCTGTTATATCTGTTCATTGATTTACTATATCTGTAAAATTATTGAATTAATATTTAAAGGGTCTGTCTAGTTTGGGATTTATTCTGGTCAGTTCATATAGAGAGCTTGAGTTTGATAATATCAATAATCACAAAATGAAAAATCTTCTAAAACGAGAGAAGCTGGCCAAACGCGGAGTCTAGCCTAGGATGTGTTCTACAACACTGAAGTGCCGCATTTAACAAGACATTGCCGTATTATCTCCTGAACCATCTGTAATCAGAGTCCATAAAGGCATTCCTTTAAGTAAGAGTCAATGAAGCATAACTTTGAGTAATATGGCGAAGTTCAGAGTTTGGCAGCGGCAATTTGAGAGGAGGAAGCTCTGATTCAAACAAGCTGTAGCACGTGGAGTCCAAGACTTAAATTAACTCTTCAGCAGCTCCCTCCCTGCGTATGCACAGCAGTGAGTTTCTACAGGGTTAGGGCCCGGGCTTTTAAGCCACAGCTCAGCACACAAATATCAGTTAACCTCAATGCACATAGGAAGATTGATTATAGGAAAAGTGGTCCTCATTTGCACAGTGCTCTTTCACATATTTCTTGTTTTTCTTCTGTCATCTAATATACATGAGAATTAAAAATTTGTATATAACTATTCCTATAATTTTAACAAGTATTTCTCACGTTTGTTGGCTCTGTGTTCACCTTTTCAGAGAGGATTTCGTTTCCGTTATGTCTGTGAAGGCCCATCCCATGGTGGGCTCCCCGGTGCATCAAGTGAGAAGAATAAGAAGTCCTATCCTCAGGTCAAAGTAAGTTCATGATATACCTTTCTAAATTTTGATTTCCTGGGCTCAAAAGTGAGGAACTGCTTTAAATGAATACAATTTGCCTTTGCCCCTAAACTGAAATATTCACAGGATTATTATAAGTTTTAAATAGAAATTTGTCTTAGTGACAGATTTTAAAACTCCATTGATATTTCCACTTAGTAGAGGTTATTTCAACATAATATTTCTTGATCACCCTAAAGGGTTTTTTAATTGTATAAGGGGGAACCCCCCCAAAAAACATTATTTATTTAAAAAATTGTGTATTTAATTTTATGTTTAAACTTCAGTAACCTTCAACATACTCTTTGTTTCATGTACTACACCTATCAGATGCTTTTTCCACTGCTCAAAAGTTTTTGAACACATCAATTTTGATGCCATTTTTTGTTTCACCTCTTCCACATCAGCAAAATGTTTCCCTTTGAAGTCTTTTTTCATCTGGGGAAACAAAAAAAAATCTCTCTAGGCAAAATTGGGTGAATAGGGAAGGTGGGGCACAGGGGTCATGCCATTTTTGGTCAAATACTATTGAACACTCAGCTCAGTATGGACAAGTACATTGTTATGATGCACAGTGTTCAATTCATGTAAGTTGCCCATCATGAAATGAGCAAATAATCGAAAGTCTCCCAGAAAAAAATCACTGAAGCCGAATGCAGTTGCTCACAACATCTGCTGGTACACTGATGCAGATGGGTTCCTAGAACACTCACCTAGCAGGGGAAACCTGTACTACAAGGGGCCTGCCCTCCAGAGGATAATTCCAGGTTTCTTGGGGTCCCCCCCTTGTAATATTCTTGAAACTTTAACAAGCCTTTCAAAGAAGTGCTTAATTTTAGCTCTTTAGAGATTTAGTGAAAATGAAGCAGATGACTGAGTATAAGGTTTATATAGCATAGTACTTAAGGTCATGAATTCAAATGCAGACTGTTATTGTCTGTGTGGCTTTGACTAAGCTATCCAGCACTTCTAAACCACAGTACTCTGATATATAAAATGCAGAAATATTGATGGTATATACTTTACAGAGCCTCTTAGAGATTAAATGAGAACATGTATATAGAAGTGCTCCACAGAGAGCCCGTAAGTATTGCAGGGCCTCTGCTTGAGCAAATGTACCCCCACAAGTGGCAATCCTTGGAATATACTGCTCCGTGACATGCCTGTGGTGAGCTTGCTTAAGCCTTTTTATGTCTTCGGGTCCTTTTCTGTTTGTTAATTTATGGAGAATATATTTCTCTAAGTTAATTTGAGTTTTTTATTTTCATAAGTGGTGTCATGTTTCACAGACTGATTGATAATTGTTTTACAGATAATCCAGTCCACAATTGCCATTTCGTTGTTTATATAAAATTGTATTTGTTCAATAATTCAGGGTTTCGGCAAAAGGTTATCAACTTAGTTTCCGCTAAGGTGTGTGTGCCCCTTAGGATATGACATCTTTGACCTCGGTCTTTTTGTTGGCTTGTTTTTGTGAGTAGGGGAAAGGCAGCAGGGCAGGCCCTCAGTAGAATCATGGTTTCAAGGAAATTTGCCTTTGTTTTTGCTAGACTTGCATTTTGTTTCCTCCCTCTACTCATATCCCACTTTTGACCCAGACCTTCCTAATTTCTTATCCCTGTGCCCCAACAAAAGGCAAAATACTGTAATAATATTCCTTACCTTTTGAGTGTCACCCATCCATATTGTATCATACCAGTTCTACCAATCATTTTTGCATTCTAATTCTCCTACGGCTCATGTGGAATGAAAGATGGTTTTTTTTTTTCTGTTCAAGGTCATTGAGTAAGGTAACTAACTATGCATGTAATGTGTTTAGCCCAAGAAGGAGGCACTATTGTGTTATGGTCTCAGACCTTTAGAATCTGGATGAGGAAAGAGGAGTAGAAGTTAGCAAAAGAATTAGCATTTATTACACACCAAAGATTTGCTACACACTTACAGACATTACCACTCTAATCCTCTTAACAACGCTGGTAGGTGCAAAGTATGATGCCTCTGAGGAAACTGAGGCTCAAAGAACAGTTAACTTGCCTTTCTCATAGGACTGGTGGCTCTTTATTCTACAGCAGACTATTGCTTATTGAAATCTCACATGGAATATGTCCTTTTGGGGTGCTTGGAGCAGGTACCTAGGTCATAGGACATGGAAGGACAATGGTGAAAAATAAAGGGCAGAGAATTCTAACTGGAAACAAGGGCAAGAGAGGTGCTGGGGGCAAAGAGTACTCAGATATTAGGGAGTCAGATCTAGCACTTATCTTTCAAATGCATGTGTCTGTGTGTCAGTAGATGAATATTGTATGTGTTCAATGTGCGTTTACTTATGATAAAGACAATTGAAAGGTACATATTATCATCATTGACACTGATTATAATCACTGAAAAATTAGTATTAAGAGAAAAACTGGGAGTTTTTCTGAGCTGGCTCTATACAAAAAAAAATTATGGTATTTTTATGACTCTTTACTTCTATTGCTCTGTTCTTTCGTGACTAAGTAACAATTCTGGACACTAACAAATACAAGGCATTAACTTTGTTGCAAATTTATTGCCTAATAAAAACTTTATATACCTATTTATGCTAAGTCTTCATATATCCTTCTCATGGAGTAGTTGCTGCCTCACATTTACAAAATAATTTAGAAATAAAACAACCTAATGGACATTAGATGTTCTTGTCAAATTATAGTTTCTATATCGAGGAGTTTAATACTTAGTGGAAAACACAGATATATAAACAACAATAAAGGAAGTCAAAATAGAAATCTGTAAATTGGTCATTATTAAAGTTTATCAAGAGCTTCATTATTTCACTTAGTCATCTATTTTTAATTCACTAATCTAACATATATTTATCAAGCATTAAGCAGTTAATTCACACGTGATCTTAGCCAAAAAGCCCAGAAATGATTAAGCAGTTAATCCAGTTGTAAGAACAGTTCAGAGAATCTATTACAAACTGCCATGTTCTCCTAGCCTATCATCATTCATTGAGAGTTTAAATGGCACTGCTGTTCCTAACAGTGAAAGAAAGTAATGTTATTTATCTCAGAAGCTCTTAATCAGAAGGATGGGCAGAAGAGAAAGGGACCCCCATGAGATATTTTTCCCAGAGCTCTTCTCCAAAGATCACTTTTAATGGTCTTCGTAAAGGATAGTGGAGGGTGACCTTTTAGTGTACAGAGGGTTTTTAAATGCCCTTTGTGTGTGTGTGTGTGTAAAATTTAGGCAGAGGGAAGAGCTGCTCTCAGTCTTTATCTCTTATCAGGAGTGTCTTTACAATTGTACGTGTGTTCTACAGTAGTTAACTAAGCACCCAAAAAGCAGTGGAACAGATACAACTAGATCAAGGTTTCTCAGACTCAGCACCACTGAGTTTAGGTAAGAAAACTCTTGGGGGTGCTTTCCAGTGCATTGTAGGATGTTCAGCAGCATCCCTGGCTTCTACCCACTAAATGCCAATAAAACCCTAACAGTTGTGACCATCAAAAATGTCTCCAGACATTGCTGAATGTCTCCTGAGGGGCATAATCACCCTCCTTGAGAGCCACTGAACTGGATGTAGTGTCCAATCAACCATAACCTTTCTCCTTTGCATGCTTTTCTACCATAAAGCTGTAGCACGGAGGTTATATGCAGTTGCCTATGTATAGTATTTCGCAAACATGTACTTTTCCTGATTAATAGTAGATACTTATTTTCAAGATGACATCATGGTGACTAATTTCTTCTAGAATCTCTGAGCTAGCATATTTAAATATTAAGAAGAAAGATGGAAAAAAAGAGAAAAAACATATCTTAACTATCCCATATTCCATGATGACTGCATGCTAAAAGTTGACATAGGAGTTGTGTTGGCTTTCGACAAAATCTGTTACAGAAGAGAAAGTGAAAGTGGAGATGGGTTTAGTCAAGGCTGTGAACCTGCGGAGGAGCTGTGTGTGAGCAGTTGGAGCTTCAGTGGAATGGGCCTCATCCTTCCATCTGGTGGAGGGCAATATAACGGAGAGTGCCCCCCACTTACCCTTAGAATCCATTCTGCAGTGACTTCAGAGGGAGGGCATTTATATTTACTGGAAAGAAATGATATTTCTGGGATTTACACACACTACATGTTGAATAAAGTACATTTGTTCAGGCTTTACAGTAAAATGGGTTCTGCCTTTTCTTCACCTACAGCCTCTTACTCCTCTCTCTCCCCTTCACACTCCCTCCCTCTTTCCCATCATGCCTCAGGAAGAGCACATGGCTCCCTTGAAAGGCCCTGAAAGGCTGGTGGTTCACCATGCACTCAGTTGTATGCGGGCAGCAGCAAAGGGTCAGGCCAACCTGAAAGCTGTTGGGGCTGGCTGTGGTTTGGGGGTGCAGACCCCTAACTGTACTTTACAGACCACATAAACATACAACCTGCTTGGGTTACTCATATGCTGACCATTTTAAAACCAACTGTAAAAAGCTGCCCAAATCCTCCTTTTCCTACTGAAATGTTGTCCCATGTTTTAAACCCTATTTGAGATAAGCTGGGTTTAAGCTAGGCTTAGACCTTCTCTTACTATGTCAAGATTATTTTTACAACTCAGGCTACTGAACCATATAGTACTCTACATGTTTCTTTCATGTCAGAGAACCTGTTAGCTTTCTAGAGTCTTGCTTTGTAAGTCTTCACATTTTTTTTTAATTATTATCAAGTATTTCAAGCCTACAGAACATTTAAAAACTGATATGCCAGACAACATGTACCATCATCACAATTTAATACATATTAAGTGTTTACCATATTTGCTCTGATTTCTGTCTCTAAAATAGAACATAGTTACAACTAAAGCCCCACCCATCATCTATCACTTTTTACTTCTTCATAAGTAAAGCACTATCCTGAGCTTTCATTCTCCAGTAAGTTTTTACTGGCTTCAATCCAAATTTTCTGTTACACATGATGGCTCCTTTTCTGGGCAAATAAGAGTTAAAACTGGGCTCCATTGGAGATTTGTGTTCATTTTTATTCTATCGATTCCTCTTTATCTCTTCATCATCTCGAAAAAAAATTACTCATTGGCAATGTTGAGTGTATTGCGACTCTTACAGCACACAGGATAACAAACCAAAAAACCTAGGGAAAGTAAATATGCAGACTAACTCTCACGTCTTGCTTTTTTTAAAGGAAAGCTTTCCGATTGTTAAATGTTTAACAGGCTATTACACTGCCCTATAAAGTTCCCCTTTAAAGCTTCCTCCTCATTTCATCATGGAGCTCCTAATAGCAGAGGCTGACAGAAAAGCACAAATACCTTCTTCGAGGCCAAGCTTGTCGCTGCCTGTTTTTGACTCAGCAAGGAGTGCCAAGGAAGGCTCATTTGCCTCTTTTTCCCGAAAGTTATGCATGAGATTTTTTTTTTTTTTTAAACCAAACAGCCTTCCTCTTCACAGAGGTGGAAAGGTGCCAACAGGAGTCGCTCTGTCGAGGCTTCAGAAACCCTCCCTGATTCTCTTCCAAAGTAACCAGAAACACCCATTCCTTAGCTGATGTGACATCCTCCAGTGTGGGCCCATCCCAGGCCAAACAGAAATCAGCATCAGTGACCCTGATTCCAAAATACAAATAGCTTGCCAGTGGTATTCTTATGTTCTCTTTAGTTATAAATGCAAAATGCAGTGCACTACAACTTGAAATACAGCTGATGCAAGTGTAACTATTTTTAATCAAATGTTTTCTGAAAGCTGAGTCTCACATATGTTTTCTTTCCTACGTGTTTTATGTTGAGCAGAAGGCATGTGGTGAAATCTTAAGGTCAACAGCAGCTTTTAAAATCTCTATTCTTGGTGCCTCTCACTTACAAATCCTAAATGTTAACTTTCTGTCAAGGTCAAATGAAGACAGGCTGATCTGCTCTAGCATTTAAGGACATCACATATCCTTGCATAACCTCCCTTTCCTTTGTATAGACTTGTCTGATTTGGAAGGTTTGCCATTTTAAGGATTTAGTTGAAATACCAATTTTGAATAATTTAATCTGATTCAATTATTAAAAACAACAGGGAAGAAGATCACCAAAAATCAATTAGGCACCATATAGAACCTAGTTGATAGCACTTATTAAAATTTTCATTAGCACTCCTTAGCTGTTCATTACTTGCATATGTTAATAAGGGAAAATAACCATATCCCCTGTGTAGAGACCTGTACTATATATATTGAAGAGAAGGGCTTCAGAAGGATTTTGAACTTCTGATTTATATGCAGGATTTTATGTATATGTACATACTTTTTTTTCTGGGGATATAAGTATAACTTTCTATCAGATTTTCAAAGGAAAAGATTCAAACATGGTTAAGAATCAGAGCTACAGAGAACATAGCACTTTGGCTTTTTGACAACAGCTAATTAAACTAGTATACAGATTAGGTAGATAGATGATAGATAGCTAGAAAGGTAGATAGCTAGATAGATAGATGATAGATATTCTTTAAAAAATTATTTTTGTACTTTTAAATTTTATATTTTTGCATGTTTTGTCCAGTTTTAGCAAATTGAAATACTTCAGGTTGCTCAACACAAAGCCCAGGAAAGTCTTCCCTCATTCGCTTGTAGAGCAGAAAAGAGAGGAGACATTGTGTCAACAGCCAAAAAGGGTGAATAGGTTTCACGGCCTTTTCTTTCTTGCTCTTCCATAGAGATGCTAATTAAGCATGAAGTTAACCAATAACAGTTGAAGACAAAAGACAGAAAACAATTTACTTAACAAACATTCACTAAGCACCATGTGTCAGGCTAGGCAAGCCTGCAAAACTACCATGTGCAACCACAGTCTAGACTTCTAGATAATTTTTCTTTCAAGTAGTTCAGAAGTTTTGCATTTGGCCCATAGAACAAAATATTACCTTACAGAATATTTTTTTTTAGAAATAGGCCTCCAAATTCAGTGTATGTGTTCATAATCTCCATTATAAACTCGAGAAAGCTACTCATTAAAGGAAACCTCTAGCACAGATCACAAGTGTGAGACTTAACCCTTAGAGACTATTAGAAAAACCAGAGGCTTCTTGAATTACAGATTGTCTGACTTTTAGTTTTGCTTTTGTCCGTCACGACTCGGTGACGTTCCTCTGCTGGCCATTCCCATTTTTCTCCCCTCTAGTCTTCCTTAAATGCGTGCTTGTTCCTGGCACCACTGTTCCTTCTGAGGCAAATCTCTGGTGACTTCTAATCCCAGTGGTCTCAGCTTTAAGATTATAAAGAATCTCCCCCTTCCATTCAGGAATTCAGGTCTCATTAAGTCACATACTGATTATTCTTCCTAATTAGTTAAGAATATACCAAAGTACTACAGCTCCTAATGTGCAAACCTCCTCCTCCACAGATAAATCGTTTTCCAACCTGTCAGCTGTGAACTCCCCTATAGTCCAGTCTCCTCTCCTCACATTCCAGGTAGATTCCAGCTCAGAATTGTCTAGTCTACATTTACCTCTCTGAGGTCTCATAAAGGTGGACTGGAAGGTACGTGCACTTGCACAGACAATGCCTCTCACCAATCTACCCAAAAGAATGATTACAAGAATAGCCTTGCAGTGCTTACATTATCTCATTTCATCATGACAACAATCCACTGAGGTAGGTTTTTTGATCCTCACTTGGTAAATGAGCAAATGGAATCCTAGAGAAGTGAAGAAGCTTACCCTGGCGCTCAGCCTTCCAGGGATGAAGCCCAAGATTTCTGTTCAGAAAGTTTGATTTAAGAGTCTACACTCTTAACTATTATGTGGTACTACTAATTACCATCATGTTAAAGTTTTATCTGTACATGTGATGGTCCTTTAAATCTATGGTTCTTGATCATGAGTGTGTGTCAGAATCACCAGGATTATTCTATCCACAGGGAATGCCAGGATAGCTCCGCGGTTGAGCACTTGCCTCGCAACTGCGAGGTCCAGGGTTCAATTCCCAGCTCTGGCCTCTGCAACCCCATATGCTGAACTGCGGCATAACTGGTAACTGCTGGGATGACTCAGTGGCAAAGGTTCTCACCCCCAATGTGGGAGTTCGGTTCCTGCCCCACCTGTGTGGAATGAAACCAATTCACAACTAATAATGTACAACTGTGGAGACTGCTCGGGACCCGCCCCTTCTCTCTCTCTCTCTCTCTCTCTCTCTCTCTC